>RBNK01001887.1:0-13018 GCA_003990785.1 Endogone sp. FLAS-F59071 | reverse complement strand
AATACTACCGAATCGCACAACTCTGGGATGAAGAAGTTGAACATATCTGGAACCGGAAGGATAGAGAAATCTGTCAATGAGCCCTCAAAGGAGCACTCCCTGCCTATAATGCAAGAATGGCCGATTGAATTTATCAACTATTCAAGCATAAGCCTAGTGCTTTAAACCACTTTCGGTGCAGTACGCATCAACTAAATCAGCTAACACAGGATGAAATAAAGGAGCTAGAGGAAGAGGTAAAACAGTTACAAAGAGATTTCTCCGAGTTAGAACTGTACCTTGAAGTCTAACTCGCAGAAAGGAAAGAGATGTAACAGAACATTTTGTGATGACACACAATTTAATCATGTGAAATCACAGGTCATGTGACTCTCAACAATGTTGAAAGTTATAGCATTGTTGAGACCTGTAGCGTTGTTGAGATCCGCAATAACACTATAATCTAAAATAGTATTTCGATCTGATATATTATTTCATCACCCAATTACATTATAACCTGATATATCATTTATTATATCTTAGCTAATCAATTTGTACCTTATATTTAGCCAAGCCAATCAGAAATTCAAGTAGTAACCTGGGTAGCTGCCCATATAGCACCTTGTAATTTCTTATAAATACCCTACTCGCAATTATCAATAAAATTCGGACTGCAACAAGCTAAGGAAGCTTACAACAGATAACCCAAGGGATACTGAAGCCTTACTCAAGGAGTAAGCAATTGGATATTTTCGAGATTCTAACAGATATACTTTATTTGATCGATCATATATAATTCTTGCTAGTTAACACCTACATCGACACCCTTCTCAAGATGCTACTGCATAAACCGCTAAGACCCCTAAAAACGTATTTTCTGCGCTTGCTCAATTCAGAGTATTTCGCCGTTAATATATTTTAGTCCGCCACAATAGGTAACAAATTCTTGATCTATACAGATCACAAATTACTCAAATACCTAAACAAACAGCTGACTCTCTCTACCCAACAAGTACAATAGATAGACCACCTCAACAACTACCACTTCAAAATAATTTACAAACCCAGAAAGCTTAATATTGTAGCAGATACATTATCTCAACAATAACAGGAGAAAGAACAGATCAAAGCTATCATTAAAATCATAGACAATTGGATATAAGAAATTTAGGAAGGAGTTTAAGTAGACAAAGAAGTGTAAAAAATCATAGATGAATTTAATACCAACCCAGATACAGCAAACAAATTTAAAATTTGAAATAACAACCTTTATTATAAAGATTGACTCTTTATACCCTCAAATCTTTGTATTAAGATTCTATAAGAACATCATGATATACCCTTAGCAGGATACTTTGAATTTGATAAGACTTATGAAGCATTTACCAGAAACTTTTACTAGTTAAAAATGTTTACAAGCACCAAGAGCTTCATAGCTTCTTGTGACACTTGTCAATATAACAAAACACTTAGATAATTACTCACTGAATTATTACACCTGCTACCTATACCTGCTGAAAAATAAGAACAAATCAGTATGGATTTCATTGTCTAACTGCCAAAAACAATATCTGAAAAAGATGTAATAACTGTCTTCATCAATCAACTTAGTAAACAAATACATTTATTACAAGCAAAATAACTGATACTATACCTGATATAGCAAAAATATTTTTCAACAATATTTTTCACCTATATGGACTACCACAAATTATTATCTGTAACCAAAACTCAAAATTTATAAGTAATTTTTAGCAATCACTATTCAAAACACTTGGAATAAAAATAGTACTATCAACTGTATTTTACCTACAGACTGACAGACAAATAGAATGCATAAACCAGATATTAGAACAAATGCTTAGAACTTATGTCAACTATCGATAGAACAATTGGGATGAACACTTAACTGCCATCAAATTTGCATGTAATAATGCCCAGCAAAAGTTAATAAAACTATTACCATTTTCCTAAACTATGGCTATCACCTACTAACACCAGCAACCCTATTACTAAAAAAGTTTGAATTGACAGTATAAGCTGTTGATAACTTTACTACATAAATAACTGACCTGCTGATCAAGGAACAAAATGCAATTCACAAAGCATAATTATAATAAGTAAAATATGCAAACAAAAAAAAAGTATGAAGAATCATTTGAGATAGATGAAATGGTTCTATTGTCCTCAAAACACATTACATTACAATAATTATCTAATCAGCCTTCAAAGAAACTTCAAAATAAGTTTCTCAGACTATTCAAGATTATCACAAAAATATCAGCTGTTGCTTACAAACTAGAGTTACCATCAATAATGAGAATCTACCCTATATTTCATATATCCTTACTGAAATGTTACACACTAAATAATAATGATCTATTTCTGAACAAACAAGTCATACTACCTGCATCAATTTTGGTCAGTGACATAGAAGAATTTAAAGTAGAAGAAATCTTAAATCAACAGATCACCAAACAAGGTAACAGATTGACACTACAATACCTAATCAAGTGGAAAGAATACCCCTTATATGATGTGATATTGGAACCACTTAGCAATCTGACAAATGCAGATGAAGCACTTGAAAAATATTACAAGTCTCTACAGAAATAGTGTGGATGCTATTTTCTCAAAAGAGAAAGAGTTGTAAGAGTAATATACAAAAAGTATTGACAAAACACTTGCAGAAACATAATAAACAACTATATCTGCAATCAATCACCAAACTCAAAGGATACAAGAACCTTATCTGATCCAACCACAGTAAAGAAATACTGCCAGATACTCAACTCCACTCTAACCAAACTATGAATAGATCAAGAATATAGTGAAGAATGCAGTTATCAACCAATATAATAAACCACTATAACTATACACTAGAGTGACCTAAGAGAACACTATTAATATAGAAGAACTTGCAAAAAGGAATATTAACATCTACTAATTTCACAACACTGCTAAACAATTCCAAAGTTACTATCAAATAGAATATACCTTACAGTTAAGGTAAGAGAACCATCAAGAAATAACAGAATGAGAATCCACTGAAATTCTAGGATTAAACTATTGGGAAAGGCATATAGCTAAAAAGATCTTCAAAGTATTCCAATATTAGCCTTTTACATTGAAACACCTGAGTAGTCTAAGTCCATGTCAATGGGAACACTTACGAAATAAAGAGAAAGAAACCTTGTTACTCTACCTCTTGAAAAATTATCTAATGGATAACAACCATCTAGAAGAAGAAACTAACACTTTCTTATCGGGATCAGATACAGAAGAAGAAATAGGCACCACCGATATTATAAGTACTGCTAATATCATAGATACTGCCAACATTATAGGTACTGCTGATATTGTAAGCACTGCTGACATCATAGGCACTGCTGACATCATAGGCACTGCTGATATCATAGGCACTGCTAACATCGAAGGTACTGCCAACACCTACAATATAGATTTTATTAATACATTATTTAACTTCTAAATTAGTAATCAATATTCTAAGTAGTAACCTGAGCAGCTACCCATATAGCACCTTGAGAATTTTATATAAATATCCCTCAATTCTTTATTCAATAAACTTCAGTTTAATAGTAGTGCACACTCAAGATCCCTTTGAGAGCTAAAGATCTCACCCCCTTCTACACATATCCAGAGTGCTAAAAAGACTATAAGTCTGAAAATCATAATTAATATTCTTATAAGAAACAAAGTACTTTTAATACCTTAGAAATCTTGTAATATACTTAGAGATTCCTAAATCCAACATGGATTAGTATTATCAGATACTTCCTTATAGGTAGTTTAGAAGAAACCCCCTTACAGATTTCTTGTAATTCTTCATTAAGTCCTATCTGATAATATCTACTAGTTATATCAAGAGTAGTGTATAGGCTTGTGCAAACTAGTATTTTTGAAAAGATATCATCAATCCTTAGTATTAGGAAGGTATCTTCTTTGATGATATCATTGAGCTTTCTAAAATCAGTATATATTCTTAAAGCAAAGGTTCCAAGTTCTAGTCTTTTCTTTAGTATGATAACATTTGGGAATCTTTATAAGCTGTTTGTTTTAGCTGCTATTTCTTCTTTAACTTTATCATCAATTTCTTCTTGTTACTATTTAATATAAGCTGGTGGTATTTGATATAGTATATACTTGATTAGTGAGTGCCTTTGGATATTAATATAATAGAAGTACTTTGGCAATTTCAAATTAATTTCCTTAAAGGTTGTTGCAAAGATATTAGGATATTTATTAATAAATATCTTTAGTTCCTTTTTTTTTTCTTTACTGAGTTGTTCTCTGAATATATAGGCCATTATGATTTTTACAATATTAACTCTAGTCAATCTAAATCCTTTATCTCCTCTGGCCATTTTTTCAAGATTAGTTACTTCTACTACCTTGCTAGTCTAAATGAGTATAAAGATAAGCTGTGTGACTCAGTCTCCTCCATAAAGCTTGACCATATTGAATCAGTGTCAGTTAACTACTACTATCTTGATTTTGCTAGTATAGTCTGCATTGATAACTCTTGCATTAATTGTAATTCTAGCTACTGTAAGAGAGCTTCTAGGTTTGATTTGACTATAGTATCCTTGAGATATTTTTGCAGTAATTTTTATTCTAACTATATATAATTCTTTAGATTACAATTCAATGTCCTTAACAGTAGAGAGGTTGAATCTAGCAGCTTGTTTGCTTTTTCATTCTAAGGGCTTAGCTTTAGTTTGTATGATTTGAATTATAAAGAACTCCTTCTGTTCATCTTCATTATTACTTTCTATCATTTGCAGATAGACTTCTCTTTCTAAATTGATGAATATTTTGTAATAGCATCCTTTTTAAGTAATTTATATCTTATATGTACCAAGGTCAATTACTGCTCATACTTTCTTCAACTAATTATTTCCAATGATAAGATTATAGGATATTGTATCAACTACTATTGCTGATACCAGAATAATGAGCTTGCTAAAGTAGATTAGTAATTCATATACTTTACTAAGTAGTGTTGTAACATGTCCATCTGCTACTATAATTATCATAATTGTTACTTCTTCAATTTGTTATCTGAGTCAATTAAGTATTGTTTTGCTAATAATATATCCTCTAGTACCTATATTGATAATGCATTGTATTATAATTTCCTCAATCTGATACTGCAAGTATGTTATAGTTCATCATTCTCTGATTGCTGTGCTGCATTAATTTCTATCACTTCATATTCTGGTTGTATATTGCTTATCTCTTTTTGGATTTGCTATTAGAATGTTAAAAATTCAGCAAGTTATTCTACTTTGACTGGAATTGTTATATTTTCTATTTCTTTCCAGATGTCAAGGCTATATTTCTTGGATTTCCATAACTTGTGCTTCTTGTTTCCTTTACTTATAGATGCTTTGGACATTAGTATATCTTCTCAAATGATATGGTTGACTTCTTCTTCAAAGAGACTTGTCTTGCTTGTTACTATTAAATTCTCTTTCTTATACTCATTATACTACCTGTAAGGTTTTTATTATATAAGAAGATCTTGCTTTCTTAAGACATCCAGGTTTATATTTTTCTTAAATAGCTGGAAATTTTTCTACCATTAGGAAACTATTTTCAGTTTATAGTCTATGACTAGCATCTGTGCTCATAGGCTGTTCTCAGGCTGTTTGCAGGCTGTTCTAGCCAGTTTGTGGTTTGTGATATTATTCTAGAGGTGTTCGTGGTTTGTGATATAGTTCTAGTAGAGTTCTAGGGTAATTTACAGCTATTTGCCAATAATAGTTCATAGTCTATAACTAGCATCTATGTCCATAGCTATTTTGTTTATAGCTCTTAGTAAAATAGTTCACAGCTCTTAGTAAAATAGTTCATGGATTAATTAACTATTTTTCTGATAATCTGGCTATACTCATTATTGCTATTAAAGTTTTCTTTCTCAAAGATAACAATGTTTATTTGAGTTTATCCTTGATTTCCTAGTCAGATAATTCTGCTTGTTTTGGTCATGTATCTTAAGACATTGTGTCCTTTTTCTCCACACCTCCTACATATTCTCAAGTCCAGCTAAGTGCAGTTTCTGGATATGTACCCATCTTGATTCTACCTATAGCACCTTAAATTCCTAATTAGATATACATTTGATTCAGTTGCAGGGGTCAAGTTTGCTATAAATCATTGGACTAGTCACTGTACATTGATTTATCTTTTAAGGTCTGAGATATGTGCAGTCATCTTGCTCATTTGTTCTATAAGGTCATCTATAGCTGGGTCCTTTCAAGTAGTGGCTCCCCAGTTAACTGTGACTGGCATGATGGTAGATGCAACTGCCAGTACCATTCAGGGTTCTTGAAGGTTATTCAGCAATATTTGCTGCATTATGTCTTGACTGGGATTTTGCACAGCCCAATATCTCTGTGCATAGTCAACCTTCTGTGCATGATTCAATCCAACTGGGCTGGAATTCTGCTATCATACAAGGAATTTCCCAATTTAGGGAATTATCCTGAAAATGTGTTTTCATGACTCGGCTACCACACACAATAGTTGTAGTCTGCCCATGATAATTCAACTTTTTTGCTATTTCCTTGTTATGTTTAATTCACAGGTAAATTTGACCACCGTTTCTATTTATTTTCATTTTATTTTATTTTTTAAAAAAAGCTTCGCGGCTATTTAATAATAAAATGATCGCAGGTAAATTTGCCAGCGGACCGGATTACAATAAGGAATAATGTTGTAGGGCAAAAGAATGTATCAGATATAATCGTGGATTTTAATGAGTACCCCATACGCTGATTTTCTGAATCATAGTCATGACATCAATCATAGTCATGACATCCATACTTTCGATCAAACCACGGACATGTTGTTCGTTGCGGCAGTGCAAATACGCTATTTGCGGGAATTTATGATATGGCATGCTGAAACATTTGACGCCACTTGATTAATTTTTCTTCTGCTCCACTGTTTGAAATGTACGCCACTTCAACGTCCTCCTCGCCTTATATGACCCATTTTTGCAGCCAGGTACAAGCATCTTCCACGGGCGATAGTTCATTGGTGTCAAATCATACCAAGGTCCGAATCCTCCCGAAGGCCTTTGACGTAGCCAGGGAGCGCTTGCTCACATTTCTGCAGCAAGACGAAGAAGAAGAAACGGACATGGAATCGGCCGACCTTATTCTGGCCGAGAATGTTTCGCTTCAAAGCTATACCGAATACCTTCAGGGAAACCCGAAGCCTACGGTGACAATATGTTTAATTAATAGGAAAATCAAAGCCTACGAACTGACTTTCAACACCCACGCAGCGACAGTAATGGAGATAGGGTTCATGGTAAGAGGTTGGACTAATGACCTATTGAGTCTAGCCGAGTTGGACATTATCACAGGTGCAAATTCTACGCGCAAAGGCGATGTTTCCTTCCAACCACGACGCCGCCCTCAGCCTCCAATCCATTTGAAATGCAACGACTACGGAAGTCCATACCCGACAATGGTCGTGGAAGTCGGCTTCACTGAAGACCTCCTCAGCTTACACAGGCTGGCACGGGAATATTTTTCGGCACGAACGACCATCCAGGTTTATCTGGCAATCAAAATATTTTGTCGTTATACGAACGGTACGAGGCTATTGGTCGCCTTGCTTTATCTACGTACTAATGCAAATCCACTCATACCAAGGGCGATTTCATTTGGGTCGCGGGGTCTCCATCATGCGACGATCGAGCATACTCTTTCAACAATCGGTATTCAGTCGACAATTGGTGATCCGCCTCTACCGAATCCGCATGCCATTACTGGTGTTGGGTTTGGTGGCCCTGCTTGCAACGCTGCTGGTGTTCCAGGTTACCAACTGAATATCCTTGCAGCCTTACTCTTCGATGGCGATCCGGGTGGCATTCCCGCTGGGCTTGCTGGTGGTTTAGATTTGGATTTGTTTGCACTACAAGATGCAGCATATCTCTAGGTATTACTATATCGCTAGATATTACTACAGTATCCCCCCTTTTTATTTCTCCTCTGACACATTATCCACATAGCACATTTTCCTCTCATATGATTCTGTGTCCAATTATTGAATGGCGGATTAACAAGAAATAGTGTCAAGATAAAGTTGTGAGATAGTCCTCAATTGGTTTGATATAAAAGAGACTATTTCAACGTTTTCCATTTAGTATTTATTAAGGCGGCAAATGTTGCAAAGTCCCTTTGACTTATTGTCGCCAACAAAATGCCAGACAAGCGAAAGCGTACTGATAATGTATGTGAACCGCCAACCAAGTGACCATGCAACTGTAGAAGTCTACCTGATGAGATATGGACCTGCATCACACAACTCCTACCAGCCAATGACGTCCAGGCACTGCGACAGATAAACTGCCTGATTGGAGGCTACGCATCCAGAGTATACGAAAGAAATCTGCAGGAAGCAACTGCAAGAATGGACAATGACTCCCCCGCTGCGTCTGAAGCTATGGCAATGCATTGCCGAGGATGACAGCTATGGTCTTGTCATGCTAAGACGCGATCCCAAATTCGACGAAACGATCATCGCGAATTACAACCTCACCTACAAGCACATTAGCAACTAACCAAGCAACTCGTCGCGTAATACTAATTTTAAGACTAGATTATTTTTATCAATTCAAAAGAGTGCGCTCATTTTGTCTACATTCCCTACATTCCTTGTTTATATTTAAAAAATAGTCGTTATTGTCTTTTAGCCAAAAACTTGAGTTCATCGTTTGTCTTGAGAAATTTCAAAATCAGAATTCGAAAAGCTTGCGCGTTCAATCAACTGCAATTATTGCTCTCCATTCTTATGCTTCCTTTCAGTGATTATTTTTAAAGGGTGGACCAATTTTTTTTTTTTTTCCCGAATGAAATGAGAAAAGCGGCGAGAAGATAAAATGGGTTGATAAAATGGGTCAGATTCTTACTCCTTAATGCTATCTTACTCCTTAATGCTATAGTGTCGGCTCAACTCAGAGAATGTGATTGGCTGCTTTCTTTCTCTGACTTGAAACACTTTCTCTGACTTGAAACAGGCGATCCGAAACAGGGTGTTTTTTTTTGCAGGGGTGAAGACTTGACTCGGGTTTCGAGTGACGAGTCAGAGGACAGCTTGACATTATTGCGGCTCATTATATAATCCTGTATTCTTTAGAAACTCAATGCTTCAAACATCCGCTTCATCTAAACAAAATCCCAAATCATCCAATACTCTCGTATGGAAAACAAAACTATCACACCATCCACGCGTCCATCCTATTGGGCTATCTTGTCGGTCTTCAAGCTTATCTTGTCGGTCTTTAAGCTTTATGATATCCGAAGAATCCCTCAATTCGGCTAGGACCCGCTTGATTGCAAGAGACTCCAAACGAGGAAGAGGGACCAGCTATAGAACTGGAAGAAGAACCAACAGGCCAGTACGATGAAGATCAGGGCGTGGATCCAACTGAAATCGTTTTGGCTGAAAACGTTTCGCTTAAAAAGTATATCAAGTATATCGAGAGACGTAATCGCGCGCACTATAGAAATCTGGAGCAATTTTCAGCTTAAGAGTATTCCCGAGTTGGATATGTACACGACTGCGAACAGTTTTAATGTTGTTGACGGTAGCATTATATCATCTCGCGTCCCTCGACCTCCAGTCGAACAAGCATGCAACGGGGGACGTGATCCCTATCCAGCTATGGTGATTGAAATTGGTAATAGTCAGAGCCTTACTTCCTTATACAATCTGGCCAAAAAATATTTTTCTCCGCACATCCCAGTCCAAATATATCTGGCGATCAAGCTTTATCCTCGCCGCTCGGACGGTACAAAATCAATGGTTGCTTTACGATTCCTTCGAACGAACCCAACCCCAACAAGGCCAGATGTCGTCATATCATTTGGGACAGCGCCTCTCCCCCATGGAGCGAAAGCTACTCTTCGGGCGAAGCGTGTTCCAGCGGGTATCATTACTGGTCTACTACAACGCGGTGACCCTCCATGCGACGCCCCTGGAATTCCAGCCTACTCTATGAATTTTCCCGCAGCCCATCTTTTCAACCGCGATCCAGCTGGTGTTCCTGCTGGATTAGCTGCCAGCTTTAATTTGGACCTATGGCCCATCCAGACTGAGGTGATGTCATGTATGTATGCACTAATAATTGTATTGATTGCAGTTATTCATTAATCATTATAATTAATATATTGTTTTACTTCTGATATACTTATTCACCATAGTTGAAAACTAGGAGCTCGCCTTTTTTTTTTTTAGTTGGATTTGCGCATTCCATGATATTGTTCAGTTTTGCGGGTTTACTATTAGATGCCCATTTGCTTAGCCGTTTAGTATAAGTGGTATAAATAAAAAAAAGAGCTTTTTCTCTCTCTTTTACTTGACATTTTTCCGATGTAAAATAATAATATGCCGAGTGGTTAAAGAGCGGGTAGACATTAGGTTTTTTTTTTTTTTTTTTTTTTTGGCCTGAAATTATTAATTTGCGTCCAAGTAGTGCTTCGTCGTTCCCCATCAGGCTTAGAGACCAAAGACGTAGAAAAAAGGCTCTGCCTTGATTGAAGGAGGTCATTGTTCTTATATTTTAACCAAACTCGGCGACGAGGTGAACAAGGCAAGAGGTATGTTGGTTTTGTTTCCCTTGACCGAGGCGATGCTGCAAATAGGGAATTGTTAAATCGTTAAATCGACCCTGATGTCTGGACACTAGTGCCTTCAAGATAAGTATATATTCAATAGATAAAAATAGAAAATAGAGTTGACGTGAACACTTTCAGGAAACAAAAATCTACTGTTACTTTTATTACTATTATCTATATAAATAATAGAGCAGCCTTCAAGATGAATTACGACTTTTTTTTTCTTCGCTTTTCGGCTCGTGCAGAATTCATTCGCCACAAATGTTGTTAAAATCACACCCTAAATGCGGCTGCAGCTTGGCCTCGAACTCGGTCAACGAGCACATCAGCCCGTCCGGCGAGCCAGGACAGCCAGAGATGGCCTGCGGCACCTCGTTTTGCAACATGCGCACAAAGAATCGGTCCTTTTGAAGTGTCGGGTCGGTGGCGTCGCCACAATCCCAGAGCTCAAAGAACTTATTACCAGCCATAGGCAAGAAGACGCTCGTGTCCCAGTTGGGGTTCTGGACGGTGGCGACGGAAGAGTTTGCCAGGAGCGGCTCGCTATCCTCATTAGAACCCATGAGGGTGTCGAGGACCATGAGGGTCTCAGCGTGGGCAAAGTTGAGGACAATTCGGGGCAGAGATGTCGCGGTGCTAGTAGCGGTGGCATAGGTGGTGGTGGTGGTTGCGTAGACGGTGGTTGTGGTTACATAGGCGGTGGTTGTGGTTGCGTAGGTGGTGGTTGTGACTATTGAACCCGAGGTATTTGTCGTGGCTGTCACCATCTGGTCCATCCAGCTGACAATGTCCGTCATGAGTGGGCAGGCCAGCTGCGTATTAATTACACCGCCATCATACCCCAACTTGAACGACGAGTCGATGTCGTCAATGAAATTGAGGTTCAACAGATCCTCGTCTGTTAAGAGGGAGCAGAAGCGATTGGGTTCGTCCGCAGCCAGAACGTCAAACTGGCAGAGGGAATAGATGGTCAGCATATCGTTCTGAGTAAGGTTGAGAGAGAAAATAAAGTTGAGGCGCTGCAGGGCGTCTCCAAGGGTCTTGTCGGCGAACTTTAGCTGCTCGGACTGGCTCGTTTTCTTCAACATTTTCTGGCCTTCGGTGTATGCGTGGCAATCGGCAAAGGGCCGTAGGAGCGGGTCCGCGGTCGAATCCAGAATGCTCATAGACTGCAGTATCTGCTCACGCGTTAGGTCCTGCTTCCCCTCCCAAAAGCTCTCTAAAAATGCAATCCCACTCTCAGTTGATCGATTTACCGCCGACGCCCTTGTTTGAATTAGCTGAGTCTGTTGAAACTGCGACATAAAGTCCGCGTAGGTGGCGAGAATCCTCTTGGCAAGGTCGTGATGCTCTTGTACTCCTCGACTGAGCAGAAGTCCCGCCTGGTCGAGGCTGAAAGGGTTTTGGAAAGATTGGACGTCGGTGAGGGATTGGGAGGGGGTGACGCTGGGGTTGATCGTGGCGTTGTTGAAGGTGGCCTGAATCGCATCGAAATTCGTAATGTCAGCAGCTTCTGGGTTCCTGCTTCCATGACGCGCAACCTTTTTTCAATGAAGAATGAAACATGTTTTATAAGGTGTGAGAAGGAGCAAAAAGGTTTGTTACAAACTTTTAAACCTTGTAAAACTTGAAGGAATACTCACCATCTGGAACTGTATCAACGTGCATTGGTTTGTTGGCTGCGATTGCACGTTCGCCGCCTCGATACCGGTTCCGTTAATCGGATACATGCGCTTTGAACCGAGGAACGGATCAATCTCCGGGATAGTGTGCACCTGAGCTGCCACTGTGTCATCGCTGGGGATAGGCGTCGCGTAGGATGGTTGTGCTGTTAGGAGGACACTCACTAGTGCCAGCAGCGCGAATCGTGTATGCATATTTGGTTTTTGTATTCGTGATTATGTTTTAGCTCGTGTTCAGTTATGAGTGCTGAAAGCATCTTCTTGAGCTTTATATACATTTTATTTTATTTTATTTTTTACGCTCGTGTACGTCTCTTTCATCCGCATAGAGCACTTGTTCCTTTTTATGGCCAATTTTTTATTTTATTTTATTTGTCCAATAGAAATCTTCAAGTCGGACACGTTTGTTGCGACAACCTCGGCCATATACATATTATTTCAGGCTCTAGCCGTGCATGGACTTTCTAATGACTCAGAATTTTTATTAGCTTGCAAAGGATCTGATACACTCATCCTTTTTTAGTTGTTTTTGGGACATTATGCATTTACGAATGGCAATAATTTTCAATTTAAGCCAAGGAAGCAAAATCATTTAGTGATAACAGCGGCGGCGCTTCTCTTAATCTTTTCTCTACTTCTTTTCTTATTTCACTGAAAGTGAGTAAAATTTCCTTTGGAAAATAAATTAATATAATGAAAAAA
>RBNK01001886.1:0-13019 GCA_003990785.1 Endogone sp. FLAS-F59071 | reverse complement strand
CTCTGACTGTTTGGAACTACCCTAATGTGGAGCCATCACAATTGCGAAATGATTACTTGCCATTCCTCAACCGAAAGTGCTTTTCCTATTTTCAAAATCTTTTCATTGATACGAAGGAAACTTTTATTAAAAAGAATATTTTTTTTGGTGGTGGAAGATATCTTGGTAAGCTGTTATTACTATTAGCTTTACATTATACATTTTTTTAATAACTAATGTTTAACTCTCTCTGTTATTTTACAAGCTGGTCCAGGTGGTTATGGCAAATCGTATATATTATATCATATTGTTCAGTTTTGTCGGGCCTCTGGATGGCTTGTACTTTATATTCCACATGGTAAGTATTGATTGTCTTGGTTTATTTTATTTTTTTGGCAGGATATCTTTGAGCTCACTATTATCTTCCTTTTTGTGTTTCATTTCAGCTGGGGAAATTACTCAAAAATCTGATGAGGATGGAGCAAAGGATATTCTGAAAAAATTGCTTGAAGCTGAGCTTACAAAGCTTATATCTATCAAATATGATGGTATACCTCTAGCTGACGTTATTAAAGCTGGAATTGAAAAGAAGAAATATTTTGAGACTTTTGATTTGGTTATATGTATTCTTCGTGATGACTACCTTCCGTAAGTTACTTCTTTTCTTAATTTAATATCAAACTAATTAGAGTGATTATATTTTAGCTTACAATTTCTTCTAATTGCTATAGATTTCCAGTTCTCTTTGCTGTTGATGAGTGGAATAGCAAGTTTTCTTACCCTAGTTGTAAGGTTCTTAAGTACTTTATAGCTAAAATGACATTGGTAAGTTTTATATATTCTCTGTAGTCAATTAATAAACTCTTTTGGTTAAGACTGATTTTCTTTGTTGCAGGCAACGGGTTTTTGGATCTATGCAATTTCCTCATCTTTTGATGCAATTACATATGGAGAATTTCAACATGATGATGAAAATCAGCTTCGAAAAGACATTCCAGTATATAATATAGCTGAATTTGAATCCATTCTAAAATGCCAGAAGCATTACAAGCGACTACCAAAAGGTATAGTTGAACTTTGATGGAGTCTAAGATTTATGTTACTTGTAAATTAACTTTTTTTTTTTTTTTTTTTTTTTTGTTCATCTAAAGAAATCTCCCATAATCAGATCAGAAATATGCAAGAAAATTCTGGCCTCATCCCCCAAATGGTCTTCAACTGGTGCAAAGTCTGGCATAAAAATTTGACAGCATCATTTGAATATATTCGAGATGGAAAAAATGGATATTTTGACCTGGCCACATCTTATTACATGGGAAGAATTGAAAAGATTTTGGCCAGAGCCAATGGTGCAAGTTTCAATTCACAGGAAAAAATTAAAATTTACAAAAGTGTAGTGTTAATAATCTTGAACCAAAAATTAGGAGTCTACAATTTGGCAAAATTATGGAAGATTAGTGGACTCTTTGATAAGAAAAATTTAGCAATAGATGGTGGTGAGTTGGTCTGGGTAGGTGTATGTCCACCTGTGTACAAGGCTTTCATGGATTATTTCAATAAGAATGTTCAACAAATACTTGAGCCAATAGTGAGTTTATATATATCATTTTTCTTATCTTCTATCATCTGTCTTATTTTCTAATTTTGACATCTATTTATTATTCTTTAGCTTGCAGATCAAACCATTAGATGGCGGGCATTAGAGATCTTGTTTGTTCTTCGCTTTCATCAAAATGGCAGTATAAAGTCCACCATCAAATTGCTAAACAGGGACCTCAGAGGAGAATCACGAAAAAATGGACTGCAGCTTGATGTGGCTCGGGTTATTGATGAGACTGGACCCATCAAATCATTGAAACCGGGAGATTTTCTTGTCTTACGTAACAGGCACCTTGTTGTTGACTTTGTAGCCTACACTGATGAGAATTGCGAACTTTTCTTCATTCAAATTTCCATGACAGCATATGCGAACCACACTGCTAATGTCACACATCTCACTGATAACTATCCAGGCGAACAAAAGTCAATCCTAAGTCACTATATGGAACTTTGCCGGAACCATGATGATACGGAGCGGTTCAAGCCTCTCAGGTCTGCTAAGAACCTCAACTTTAATAATAATAAGCTTCCTTCTGGTGTTTATTTCCTATATGTCACGACATCAAAAACGGTGGTCACGTCAGCTAGTAGCTGCTGCAACCATCCAGTTGTTCTTCTGAACTATGATGAACTTGTTAGTGCATTGGGTAAAGAGTGGAGAGACTATCGAGAATGTCTGACTGATAAGAAAGAATAGATTGGTGATATAAAAACAGATTGTGCAATATGTGTATTAGTTTTTATATATTTAGCTTTGGCAGGTCATTGTAACCACATTTGAGGCATGCAGAGTACAAATTTATTTACCTAAGTGATTTGCTATGTTATGTTAATAGTGTTTTATTATATAGTAAAAGGGGTATGGAATAAAGTATTAAAAAAAATTGAAAAAAATAAATACCTTGCTCTAGACATACTATAGTGATTATTTATATTATATAGGTTAGCAATAGGAATGTTATAAGTAAGCAAGCAAACAAACACTATGATTTAGAAGATTTTTGCCAAATGCAAGATCTATAAATAAAAAAAAAGAAAAGAAAAGAAAGAGTAAAGCAAATGCTAAGGCTCACAAGCACAAGAACTTAGAATAAATCCTGAATGTATATATTTAATTAGATAAAAAAAATAAAAATAAAAGCAAGTAAACAAACATATGAATATTGTAACAAAAAAGTTTATTTTCTAAATTTTATAAATGAATGAATTTCTGCAGTATTTGCTATATCTTTATTATATTTAATACTTCTTTCCTTTTATTTAATATAATAGAAAATATAATAAACTAATATAGGTTCTCTACCAGCTTGACAAGTAATAAAAAAAAAGATATCAAATAAGATGATAAGGTTAAGGGTGCTGATCTATGTTATTTTGGAGCTGTTTAGAGGCTTTTCACATATATGATCAATGAGAAGATAATAATTTCAACTGTTTTTTATTTAAGTAAAATTATCAAGCTATTTATACAAAATAATAACAGAACAATAGAATAAATAACTAGATATGTAAGAGTAAATACTATTATAAAAATAAAAGAAAAGGAAAAAGAGTAGAGGATTTAAGCTTGAATACCCAAAAATACAAGAGTCTAAATAGAAAATGACTCTATAGAGCTGTACAATCTAAGAAGTTGTAATATTTATATATCACTAATATATATAGCATATAATACTAAAGCTTGGCAAAGCTATATGTTCTAGTACTCTTTGAAGAAGGACTGAAGTTCTATAGCTTTGTTATCATATCTGGTTATAGACTAAGAAAGACTCATCTTCAAGTCTAGGAACAATCTCAATATTTCTTAACCTTACTTCAATATACTACTATTGCTAGGATAGAGCTATTATTATATCATAACTAAATATTCTATTCTTTTATATTCTATATGAAGCAGTGAGAGAAGATATATATTTTAATCTCAGTAACTACTATTAAATATCCTACATCAAGATAATGCCACCTATCAGAAATTCTACCAATGAGAGATCAGGATTCTATACTAGGGAAAACACTACAAGAAGGATCTGACCACTTCCCTTAGATATATCTAATATAGCCAATATAATTTAGTAAGTACTGCTATATCAAAATATAGAATTATAGGCTCTTATTAAGATTGACTATATAGAAGATCTCTTAGACATAGTAGACATAATATATAATAATATAGAGCACTTTGCAAGAGTATAGAATATGTTCTATTTCAAGTCCCACTATCAGTTAGGATATATATTAGATATAACTATAGATGACTCAGAACTATTAGACCTCAGTCTCAACAAAAATAAAAAGAAACTTGAATTAAGAACATATCAAGTCTTCAAGTACTGGCCAACTATGGTACTACATTTAAGAAGACTAAGCTTTAAGCACTAGAGTTAAATGAAAACCAGCTAGTGTCTAGATGTTCTTGATCTTTTAGAGAATTTTGATTCAAAACTAGTAGTTCAAGATCAAAATAAGGAACTCTTATCCTCCAAGGATAATGCTGCCACCTAGAATAATAATGATGAAGAATCTATACTCAACAAAGCTATTATTCTTAACAATTTTGAGGTCTTCAAACCCAATGAACTTGATGACTAGAAAAATATAGATCTTGATCTCAATGCTGTTGTTCTTAATAATCTCATAAACTTGGAGTTTGAACCTTCTATAACTCTTAACTTCACAGCTCTCGAGATTTCTAAACAATCTAAAGTCCTTGAGGACTCTAAGACTGATACTACAGCAAACTTACAAGTTATCTCCCTAGCTTCTGAAAATAACATTGCTGCTTCCAAAATTTCCAAAGATATTGCTATACTGCAAACAACCTATAAGAATAATAATAAAGTTAATGATTCTACTTGTTGAAATTATTAGCTTATTATATCTCTCCCATCAATGATCAATCATATGTCACACAGTTATGGCTTAGACGATCTTTGTTTGTATCAACCAATCATATTTTAGCATTAATAAATACACACATATTGGCTTCATAAGCTAGCATACTCTTTACTCCAAACACATTCGAAGATCAAATTTCAACAGGTTATGAGCCCCGAGCCACTCGAATTGCAGCTCAACAACCTGAGATCTATGCAATCATAGCAATTACAACTGTGATTATAGTAAGCATTTATTTAACATTGTAAACAATGTGTCAAACAACGCGATAAACAATGCAACAAATGACACTGCAATAAAGCAATATGATAAACAACATATAATGACATAGCATTCAATGATATAATGAAATGGACAACCTATACATATTGTCGTTAGCAACAAGATCGACAAGATTGTGATCTAAATCAAAAACAGACAACAGATATTAACCCCCTGATAATGATGACAAAGGATTGGATAGCAACCATCAGAGCAATATTGGATTTAGCCTCGATCAACAGGAACAGATAGCTATAACGATCAGAAATCAAGAAGATAAATTAGATATGCTGACAACCCTATTGGGTGAATTGATGGCAAAAATCGACAAAACAAATGCATCACCCAGCACGCCAACCAATCAGAATGTAGCTACAGAAGGTAACATGCTACAAATACAAACACAATCACCATCACCATCACCAATAACATTAACAAAGCTTAATGATCTGGCGAAGGAGTACTTGAGATTGATCAACAAATTCAATGGGTCAGGAGGTATACCCAGATTGTTTGATTACTTTGATGCCATAAAGCAATTTATCACCAGCACCAATCTATCAGTATAAAAGGAGGAAGTCAATGCAGCAATCAGTAAAATTACAGGCAATGCTAGAATGTAGCTATGGAGGCACATGAAGACATCAGAAGAATTTGATTTATAGAATGAGCTTAAAGAGGCTATGACGCAAAAATACGCACTAATAGAACAATTGTTATGAATGTACAATAAACTTGCAATGATGAAGCAAAAGAGATTGATTGAAGATTATAATGATACATTCAACCGAATTATAGCACAAATCGAAGATATAACCGATACAGAAGCTATACCGCAATATCTCCAGGGTCTAAGCCCCAGGTACTGAGAATTAATACTTACGCAGGAAAATATGCTGACAATGCTGGAGGCTTTATAACTTGCATGCATCAGGTTCAACCCAGATAACAAGCAGAGGTGCAACGAAGCCCACGTGACAGACTGAGGCAGCTACCGAGGCGGCTACTGAGGCGGCAGTTGTGGCAACCAAGGCAGAAGTACTGAACAAGGCTAAGGCTATAACAATGATAATGGAAACAATCGAGGAGGTCATTATAATGACTGAGGTAGCAATTACGGAGCCCATCAAGACGGGAATTTTCGGGGACACCCTCAGAAATGTTACATCTATAAGGGAGAACATGGAATATTTTAATGCAACAAATTCAATGATTGGGTAAAAACAGAAAAAGAAAAGGCTAAACTGAGAGCCAAAGCAAATCTGGCGATTGGTGCCATCATCGATTCAGGTACCACACAATATATGTTTAACCAATTAGAGATTTTCGAGATGGTGGCTGAGCATGATGGCTTGATCACATGTGCAGGGAACGAGAAGCTACGTGCCATACACATTGAGATGATTGAGCTCAATGACGAGCTGAAATTATGGGACGTTTTATATGTACTGGAAATCACCAGAAATTTAATATCTGTGCGGGCATTGATACGTGACGGAAATGACATAACCTTTAAGAGCAACGGATCAGTAATTAAAATCGGCACGGATCACAAAGAAATCAAAATCGGATAAGCCAATGGTGACCTATTTCATTTATCAACATCACCAGAGCTAGAAGCAAATATCACCGATTCTAACATCGCCGATTCCAAGATTGATAACTACATACTATAGCATCACCAGCTGGGCTATCCAGGCTGAAATACTCTGCAATCAATCAACAAATTTGTCACAGGGCTCCAAGATGTGCGGCTGTCAACTAGACAAATCGAAATATGTGCCAGGTGTGAATACGTGAAGTCATACTGCAAGCCTTTCAGACATGCGAAAAATCGATTGATGGAGCCTATCAGAAGGGTGCACTCAGATCTGTGCAGGCTGATGCCTATGCTATCAGTCAATAGAGCAAAATATATATTAACATTCATCAATGATGCCACTCGCTACATCATAACATATTTTATTGACAACAAAAGTAATATATTTGATCGATTCCAGACATTCAAGGTATTTGTCAAAACGCAATCGGGCCGAAAACTGAAGATTCTCTAGTCTGATAGAGGAGAAGAGTATGTAAACACCAAGATGCATGAATTTTTAATCAAAAACAGAATTCATCATGAAATGATGATGCTGGATACGCCATAATAAAATGGTGTCATCGAACGATATAACTAGACATTGATGGAGTCGATCCAGGCTATTAAAATCACTGCTAGCATATCTGACGAACTTTGGGCTGAACTTGCCATAAGTGCTATATATTTATGCAACCGATTGCCAACACGAGCCAATAAGGAGAGTGCTTTACCATTTGAATTATAGCATGGTCACAAGCCTGATATCAGTAACTTATGCATCATATGGGCTGACGCATATATGCATATTCGCAAAGGAAAAAGATTGAAACTGGTGCCCTGATCCAAAAAGCTTAAAATGATTGGCTATCATAATGAAAAGAAGGTATACAGGCTTTGAGATCCAACCAATAGGAAGATAGAGATCAGCCGCGACGTCACATTTGATGAATCTATTATATTAAAATCTCCAACAATCATCAATCCAAAAGATCAAGAATATATCATTGAAGTGATCATCAGAGAATGCAAGATTGATGAAAAAAGGCAATATCTGGTTAAATGGCTAGGCTATAACGATGATGACGACAATACCTGGGAGCCAATCGAACAATTGATCGATACTGAAGCTCTACAAATTTGGCAAGATTGCATGTCAGAAGCTAATTTAATTGAATCGACCGATGACCCAATGACCTACAAGGAAGCAATTTCTCTGCCTGATGCAAAGCTTTGGCAGGAAGTGATCAATCAAGAGCTTAAATCACTTAAGAACAATGACACATGGACGATTGTACCTGAGGTGCCTGTGGGATGTAAGCCAATTAGATGCAGATGGATATTTAAAAAGAAACTCAACACTGATGGATTGGTTGCCAGATACAAGGCAAGATTAGTGGCCAAGGGATATTCACAATAGTAAGGAATTGATTATGATGAAACATTTGCTCCTGTAGCGAAATTTACATCAATCAAGGTACTCTTATCAATCGGTGCAGTCCTAAACTTAGAAATTCACCAAATAGATGTAAAAACTGTGTTCCTGAATGGTGATCTTGATGAAGAGATCTACATAATGGTACCTGAAGGAATTGACCAATCGGAGCTGTTACTGAGAGCTGTGTGTAAGCTCAATCAATCATTATATAGACTAAAGCAATCACCTTGTATGTAGAATCAGAAGATTGACAACTACCTCAGCCAATCAAATTTTACAAGACTACAATCAGATCACAGCATTTATCTAAGAAGAAGACAAGATGATCAATCACTGATAATTATTGCCATATATGTCGACGATCTACTAATTCTGGCTGATTCGATGGAAATGATGAACAAATTCAAGGAGGAGCTTAGCAATGCATTCGATATGATGGACTGTGGTGAAATTAAATATTTTCTGGGTATTTGAATCATGCGCGATCAAAAAATATACACAATCACAATTGATCAAAGTCACTTTGCCAATCAAATCATTACAAGGTTTAACATGATGGATGCTAAGCCAATCAGCACATCTCTTGATCCATCTATTTAACTCAAAGCTGAAGGGGGAAAATCTGCAGACTAAAATCTATTCAGACAAATAATCGGTAGTATAATGTACCTGATAATCAGGATGAGACCTGATCTAGCTGCTGCTGTTAGTATCATCAGTCAATTTTCGGCCAATCCAATGCAAGAACATCACCATGCCCTCAAACAATTATTAAGATATATTAAAGGAACAGCCAATTATAAGCTGTGCCTTAAATGCGATCAGGATCTAAGACTGATTGGTTTCAGTAATGCCAACTGGGGAGGAGACATTAATACACAATGATCAACCACGGGCTATATTTTTAACCTATCAGGAGGAGCCATCAGCTGGTCAAGCAAACACCAACCAACCGTTGCCCTATCAACAACTGAGGTAGAATATATGGCATTAGTATATGTGACAAAAGAAGCCATTTGGCTATACACCCTATTGGATGAGCTAGGATATTTGCAGAATTGTGCGACAACCTTATTTGAAGACAACCAATCAGCAATCGCCCTTGCCAAAAACCCAATTAATTATGCTCGATCAAAGCATATCGACATTCAGCACCACTTTATTCGAGAAAAAGTTGAATCAAAGGTAATAGATATCATTTACATAGCAACAGATAAAGTGATCGCTGATGTATTAACCAAGCTACTTGTGCGACCCAGACTTGAAATGTTGATCACAAAAATAGGCTTACGTAACTAACTTTTTAAAATCTTTTATGTTCTTTATCATATTATTCTTATCACTCAAGTAGTATTTTACATATAGTTATTTGCAGTAAATATACTTCATGGATGCTATTTGTGATGTACAGTTAAACATTTTATTTTTTTTATTTATTTATTTTTATCGAGATATGTCAAGCAGGGGGAGTGTTGAAATTATTAGCTTATTATATCTCTCCCATCAATGATCGATCATACATCACTCAATTGTGGCTTAGACGATCTTTATTTGTATTGACCAATCATATTTTAGCATTAATAAATACATGCATATTGGCTTCATAAGCCAGCGCACTCTTTACTCTAAACACATTCGAAGATCAAATTTCAACACTACTAACTACAGGATCATTTCCCCAATTACTATACTACAGAAAGTTATTGATCTCTCTACTGTCACTATCCTCTCTATTACTAACCTCTCCGCTATCACCAATCTCCTTACTGTTACTGACCTCCCTGCTATCACTAACCTCTCTGCTATTACTAACCTCCCTACTATTACTGATCTTCTAGAAGTTGATGACCTTCTGGAAATCAGTAATTTTACCTCAATTTTAGAAATTACATTTGTTTATAAAGACCTTGATCTACAATTTCTTAGCAATTTTTAATATACTATTATATTCAGTATTATCTCTCAAGTTTTATATAAATATCCTTTTTATTTTCATTTAATAAATCTTTACCTAAGCTTGAGCCCAAATATAAAGTTGAAGACCCAAATAAAATCAGTAAAGAAAGTATTTGCTTAGTGATTTTCAAGCTAAGATATATTGAGATATATTACTTTTAGACATTGATAGATTAACTTAATTGTTGAAACTAAGACTCTAAATGGAACAGTTCGGACCAGTGGACTGACAGTCCTTGAGTACATTAGTTGTGTTGAGTACATTAGGTATGTTGGGTAAATTGGGTACATTGAACATGCTAAGCATATTAGATATATTAGGATATTGGATATATTAGGTATATTAGATGTATTAGATATGTTGGGTATATTGAGTATGTTATGCTAAATATGTTAAGTGTATATATTAGCTAATATCTAAATAATTACTTAGATTGGTATAACCCATCTTAACAATAGTCTATTAAATCAGATCTGTAATTATATTTAGATTGGAAGAAGAGATCAGGTTTACTCTACAAGTCTAGGATATAGACTAAATTAATTTGAAAATAAATAAATAAATAAAAAGTACTAGAATAGAGTAAAACAACTTCTAAAAATAAGATAAGTGATCTGAAAGAATAGAACTAAAGAGCTTACAAAGCTTTACTTGAGAAAGAAATACTGATTTAAGATAAGGATATAAAACTGTTAACTTATTAATTATAAAAATCAAGATCTACTTGATATCTATATACTGATTTCTATTAAGATATAAATATTATACTTTTTGTATATTAAGATCTTTTAGCTTTTAATAAAATACAAAAACTACTATAAAATATCTTCTAAGAATTGACTTTTTTTATAATATAAAATAAAAAAATATATAACTCTGTATTTCACAAGCTTGCATTTTGTAAGCTTGCATTTTGCAAGTCTATATTTTATAAGTGTAAGTATATTTTGCAAGTACTAAAGCCTGTATTTTGCAAGTGCTAAAGCCTGTGTTTTGCAAGCTTGTATTTTATAAGCCTGTGTTTTGAAAGTACTAAAGCCTGCATTTTACAAGTACCAAAGCCTGTATTTCATAAATGCTAAAGCCTATATTTAACAAATAGTGTCAAAGTCTATATTTTATAGACTTGAATCTAGGATTATATAGATTTAGTTTCAAATATTTTATTTCCTAGTAGAAAAACATTATGCTAGAGAAGGATGGTTCCAGGGTGAAATCTTATTTGATTATAGCTTTATATACTAAGGCTGTAAGGGGGTTTCTTCTAAACCACCTGTGAGGAAGCATCTAATAATACTAATCTATATTGGACTTAGGAATCTCTAAGTATGTTGCAAGGTTTCTAAGGTATCAAAAGTACTTTGTTTCTTGTAAGATTATTAATTATGATTTTCAGACTTATAGTCTTTTAGCACTTTTGATGTTTTGTAAAAGAGGGGTAAGATCTTTAGCTCTCAAAGGATCTTGAGTATGCACTGCTATTGAACTCAGTTGTCAGAAGGTTGCGAGAATAGTGCAGAACTTTAATTTAATGAGTCCATGACTATCTGCATTATGTAAGCCTTTTGAAGCTCTAGCTCTTGTAGAGATTTGTAGGAGTTTGGTATATTAGTTTCTTGTATAGGAGTTATTATATTGAAACTAAAACTAGACTTGTCTGAAGTTTATTGAATAAAGAATTAAGGGGTATTTATACAAAAGATAAGATAGTACTGCTATAAGGTAGCTGCCTAAGATAGTACTTCTGATAGCGGTAATACTTCAAAAAGAAATTGTAAGAGTAATATTATTAGATATTATAAATAACTATTACTGTGCTATAGTACTACTTAGAATATTCTAGTTACTTAAATCCAAAAGAAGAAACAAATACTTCCTTATCAGGATCAGATACAGAAGAAGAAATAGACACCGCTGATATCAAAGGCACTACCAACATTGAAGGCATTGCTGACATCGAAAGCATTACCAATATTGAAGGCACTGCTAATAGTATCAATACTATTAATATCAAATATTTATAGTTAGCTTATATTATCAATTTTAGCTTTTCAATTTTATATAAATATCCCTCAATTCTTTATTCAATAAACTTCAGTCATCAGTTCAAGTTCAGTTCTTCAAATTCTCAATTTCCTTTAAACAATCCCTTACATAAAATATATTAATCTTATCTAACTCTCTACAAGAAGCTGGAACCTCAAGAGGCTTTGAATAATGCAGAGAGTTGCAGACTCATTAAATTGAAGTTCTATACTATTCTTATAACCTTTTGAAATGAGTTCAATAGCAGTGCACACTCAAGATCCCTTTGAGAGCTAAAGATCTTATCCCCTTTTATATATATCCAGAGTACTAAAAAAGACTATAAGTCTAAAAATCATAATTAATATTATTACAAGAAACAAAGTACTTTTGATACCTTAAAAACCTTGTAATATACTCAGACATTTCTAAGTCTAATATGGATTAGTTATATCAGATGCTTCCTCACAGATAGTTTAGAAGAAACTCTCTTACAGAAATACTAAAATAAGTAATATAGTAAAAGGTAATACTGTAAAAGGTAATAATAAAAAAGGAAATTACTAAGAGTAGTAATAAATAGAAAGAAAATACTATATGAAGTATTTTTAAAAAGAGTAATACTAAGATAAGTAATATAAAAAAAGGAAATACTTCAATAGGTAATACTACTAAAGGTATTTCTGAATATAGTAATGCTACAAAAGGAATTTCCTATAACAGAATTTCCTCATTGAGTAATTCCTTAATCAGCAATGCTCTATTTGACAATGCCTTATTTAGTATTTCTAAATTGGGAACTACCATATCAGATAATTCTATTTCGAGTAACTAGAATATTCTAAGTAGTGCTGTAATACAGTAACAGTTATTTGTAATATCTAATAATATCACTCTTATAACTCTTCTTCTCTTGAGAAAATAGCATCCATACTATTTCTATAAGAAAGTTGTTTAGTATTTAGCAAGTTTATATTACATTTCTTGAAAATATAATATTTATTCTATTCAAAGAGTATCTGCTAAACTATAGTTTCTTCTTTTTTTAAGTTCTAGACTTAATGCAGGTAATTGTCAGAGTGTTTTTTTACAAGTGGTTGAATTTGTTAATATCAGTCTTATTTTAAAGTTATTTTATCTGCTGATTTTAGTAGGTAACTCTAAATTCTACTATATGTAGCAGTTATAATGCATTTCTTACAATTCAGGTACTGTGATTTATTTTGTTTACACTGGGGTCATTTGGGTAATTCTAATGTTTTGTTTATTTTGAACTTGTTTTTGGA
>RBNK01001885.1:0-13020 GCA_003990785.1 Endogone sp. FLAS-F59071 | reverse complement strand
GCCTTGAATGTCCGGAATCGATCAAATGTATCACTTTTGTTGTCAATAAAATATGTTGTGACGTAGCGAGTGGCGTCATCGATGAAAGTTAATATATATTTTGCTCCGTTGACTGATGGCGTGGGCATCGGCTCGCACAAATCTGTGTGCACCCTTCCGATAGGCTCCATCGATCGATTTTTCGCATGTCCGAATGGCTTGCGGTGCAACTTTGCGTGTTCACACCCGGCGCATATTTCGATTTATCCAGTTGACAGCCGCACATCTCTGAGCCCTGTGACAAATTTGTTAATTGATTGCAGAGTATTTCAGCCCGGATGGCCTAGTCAGTGATGCCATAATATATAGTCATCGATCTTGGAATCGGTGATGTTTGCAATCTTGAAATTGGCTATGTTGGAATCGGCGATGCTTGCTCCTAGCTCTAGCTCTGGTGATGTCGATAAATGAAATAGGTCGCCATTGGCTTGTCCGATTTTAATTTCTTCATGATCCGCGCCGATTTTAATTACTGATCCGTCACTCTTAAAGGTTATGTCATTTCCGTCACGTGTTAATGCCCGCACAGATATTAAATTTCTGACGATCTCTGGTACATATAAGACGTCCCGTAATT
This sequence comes from Endogone sp. FLAS-F59071, assembly GCA_003990785.1. Lineage (NCBI taxonomy): Eukaryota > Fungi > Mucoromycota > Endogonomycetes > Endogonales > Endogonaceae > Endogone > Endogone sp. FLAS-F59071. The sequence continues at coordinate 12,404 of RBNK01001885.1, read as the reverse complement.
TCAGCTCGTCGTCGAGCTCAATTGTCCCAACGTGCGTCGCACGTAATTTCTTATTCCCTGCACACGTGACCAAGCCGTCGTGCTCAGCCACCGTCTCGAAGAGCTCCAATTGGTTGAACATATGTTGCGTGGTGCCCGAATCGATGATAGCGCCGATTGCCAGATTTGCTTCGGCTCTCGGTTTAGCCTTTTCTTTTTCTGTTTTTACCCAATTGTTGAATTTGTTGCATTGAAATATTCCGTGTTTTCCCTCACAGATGTAACATTTCCGAGGGTGTCCCCGAAAATTCCCGCCTCGATTGGCTCCGCGATCGCCACCTCGGTCGCTTCTGTTATTATGACCTCCTCGATTGTTTCCGTTTTCGTTGTTGTAGCCTCGGCTTCATCTGGCGTGTCCGCCTCGGTTGTCGCGACCGCCGCCTCGATAGCTGCCTCGGTCGCCGCCTCGGTCGCCGCCTCAGTCGCCGCCTCGGTAGCCACCTCGGTAGCCGCCTCGGTCTGTCGCGTGGGCTTCGTCGCGCTTTTGCTTGTTATCCGGGTCGAACCTGATGCATGCGAGTTATAAAGCCTCCAGCGTTGTCAGCATATTCTCCCGCGCAAGTATTAATTCCCGGTATCTGGGGCTTAGACCCCGGAGATATTGCGGTATAACTTCTGTGTCGGTCATATCTTCGATTTGCGCCATGATCCGGTTGAATGCGTCATTATAATCTTCGATCGATCCTTTTTGCTTCATTATCGCAAGCTTATCGTGCATTCGTAACAATTGTTCCATTGGTGCGTATTTTTGTGTCATAGCTTCTTTAAGGTCATCCCACGAATCAAATTCTCCCGATGTGTTCACGTGCCTCTGTAACCACATTCTAGCATTGCCTGTAATTTTGCTGATCGCTGCGTTGACTTCCTCCTTTTGTACTGAAAGATTGGCACTGGTGATAAATTGCTCTATGGTATCAAAGTAATCGAACAATCTGGGTGCGCCACCCGATCCATCGAATTTGTTGATCGATCTCAGGTACTCCTTCGCCAGATCATTAAGCTTTGTTGATGTTGTTGGTGATGGTGATGGTCATGGCATGTTGCCTTCTGTAGCTGCATTCTAATTGGTTGGCGCGCTAGGTAATGTGATCGTTTTGTTGATTTTTGCCATCAATTCGCCCATTAGGGTTGCAAGCGTGTCTAATTTATCTTCCTGATTTCTGATCATTGTAGCCATCTGTTCCTGTCGATCGAGGCTAAATGCAATATTGCTCTGATGGTTGCTATCCAATCCGTCATCGTCGTCAAGAGTTTGATGTCTGTTGTCTGTTTTTGTTTTAGACCGCAATCTTGTCGATCTTGTTGCTAATGACGATGATGCGTATAGATTGTCCATTTTGTCGTGTCGCATCATTGAATGCTATGTCATTATGTGTTGTTTATCGTGTTGCTTTATCGCGGTGTCGTTTGTCGCGTTGTTTATCGCTTTGTTTGACGCGTTGTTTATGATTTTAAATAAACACTTACAGTAATCGCAGTTATAATTGCATAGATGATTGTGTAGATCTCAGGTTGTTGAGCTGCAATTCGAGCGGCTCGGGGCTCATAACCTGTTGAAATTTGATCTTCGAATGTGTGTGTTTGGAGTAAAGAGCGCACTGGCTAATGAAGCCAATATGCGTGTATTTATTAATGCTAAATTATGATTGGTCGATACAAACAAAGATCGTCTCAGCCACAATTGAGTGACGTATGATCGATCGTTGATGCATCAATCATTGATAGAAGAGATATAATAAGCTAATAATTACAACAAGAAGCTGGAACCTCAAGAGGCTTTGTATAATGCAGATAGTTGTAGACTCATTAAATTGAAGTTTTATACTATTTTCGCAATCTTTTGAAATGAGTTCAATAGCAGTATACACTCAAGATCCCTTTGAGAGCTAAAGATCTCACCCCCTTCTATACATATTAAAAGCACTAAAAGACTATAAGTCCAAAAATTATAATTAATATTCTTATAAAGAGACAAAGTACTTTTGATACCTTAGAAACCTTGCGACATACTTGGAGATTCTTAAGTTCAATGCAGATTAGTATTATCAGATACTTCCTCACAGGTAGTTTAGAAGAAATCTCCCTTACAGATAGCCTTGAACTCTATTATTGATTTTGCTTCTAATATGACTTAGCTTATGATGACTAAGGCTTGGCTCTATACTATCTACCATATATTAAATATTTAGTAAAACCTAAAGGATTAACTATAAGGTATTCAGCAAGAATTAACTAAAAGTTCTTTAATATTCTATACCTAAGTTTAGCATAATATTATATTTGTCAAATACTCTACCACCACCACTAACCTCATTACTAAGACTTCTTTTATAGGTAGATTATACAGAGAGCTTACCACAATAGTCAGGTCATCACTGGTCATCTTAGATCTAAAGAAAAAGATTAACTATACATAGAAGCTATAGTCAATATATATAGGAGATCAGCCAAATACTTACTGTTAGACTCTCACCCCTTATTTGTAAACTTTAGCTATAGCTAAATATATTGAGAGGAGACTGAAAGATTTATACAAGTATAAAATACCCTGATTCAACAATGACGAATACCTCCAAAGCCAAGTCATTGAAGCATATCGAGCCTTAGAAGACCCTCCATCTGAACTATTATCTGAGGAAGGATCTGCTCTATAAAGGACTCAAATCATAATGAAAACCATCGACATTGCTCAGAAACAACAAACACAAGATGAATTTCAGGCCTACTATAAGATTGCTAGGATCTGGGAAGAAGATCTTGAACACATATGGGACCGACGACATGCAGAGGCATGCAAACGAGCACTATATCAAGGGATTCCCCTCCAATCTCAAAGGATTGCCCTTCGGATTTACGGACTCTTCCAGTTTCGACCAGCTGCCTTGAAAAGACTTACCAAAATTGGACCATCCACATTTCACCAACTGTCTCAAAACACCTTTAAGAAACTTAAAGAGGAAATCTGTGTATTACAAAGAGATTTTGATCAATTGGAACAGTTCCTTGATTTGTAAAACCTTTTAACCATCTTAAACCTTTTAACCATCTTAAACCTTTCAACCATCTTAAATCTTTAACCGTCTTAAAATCCATAACTTATATAACTCGTTATATTATATAAATTCATAATTAGTTTATATTTTGAATAGCCAATAGTTTTGAGAGTAGTAACAGGGCAGCTACCCATATAGCACCTCTTCAAAACTATATAAATATTCCTTCTTTATTTCTATTCAATAAATCTTTGCCTGAGCTTGAGCCCAATACAAGTCTAATAATCCAAACGTAACTGGTGAAGAAAGTATTGCTTAGTGAATTCAAGCCGAGAAAGAAAATCTTTTAACATCTAACAGATAATTGATTGCTGATACACATCCGAAGGGACTAATATTCCCTAGTGCCTCTAAACATACACTTTAATATTTTCGTAGTATTATTCCTCTACACCTCCTATTTTCCACTTTGGTTTTACCTACAGTACAGATTTTAGCCCAGCTACTGGTTCCCAATTGAGCCCCCTATCTCCTCCATACTTAGCTAATTCTAGAGTCTTATCCTCACATTTTGGCACCCAACGTGGGGGGGTTTTATTCGATTTTATTGAGTACATACCCCAGTGATATACTTTCACTACTGTGAACAACCTCGACAAAACGGACCATCCGGACATACCACCAAGACTAGTAAGGACACTGATTCGGAAACACTACTGAAGACTATCACAAGAATCGAATAGATTAGACATATTGACAAGTACTATTAGAATTACTATCACCTATGAGCATATTCAACTATTAAGAGAAGGAACCGAAAGTGAACATGACAGTGAAGGAGTAGAAAGCATCTACCAAGAAGAATTGGATGGACCAATCTGGCATTGGACTGACAATTTTGAAATCAACACACTATTTGAAGAACAAGAAGAAGAACCAACAGAACAAAATTTTGACATGTCACTATCACCACCCACCTTTTCAGGATACACACCAGCCGAATCAGTGAATTGATTCATTGATGATATCCAACTTTATGTTGCAGCAAGAGGACTAAATGCGGCACAACATGGTGGCATTATTGTAGCAGTACTTAGAGGACCAGCAAAAACCCAATACAATGCAGCGATTGCAGCAGGAGCAGCAAACGGAGGATTAGCAGCACCACCAACTGATGCAGCATTCATCACAACTTGTTATACATGGTTGAGAACCAGATATCATACAGTAGAAATACAACAACAGCTAAGGGATCAGATTATGCAAACCATACAAGAAAAAGGCCAGTCACCTTTGGAGTTTTATATCAAAGTCCGAGACATGATCGAAACCACAGGATATGTAGATGCAGTACAAGACCAGGTAGCAGAATCAACCTTTATGCAGGGAATACAAGCAGAATTAGCACTTGTGATCCGGTCATCACCTACCACTCTCGACCTACTTGGAAAAGTTAATTTCGCTCAGAGATATTGGTTAGCATGAAATCTAAGTCAAGACATCTACCAACAGATGGTGGCACCTACATTCAGAAGAAGAGAAGTCAGCGAGCCATACCACTCTACACCAGTCATCAATGCAACAGCAACTGGAAAACCAGTACCTACCGAGCAAGATATTGATGAGTTAACTGCCAAGTTTGCCAGGATGGAAGCACACATCGCCAACATTGAAAAAAAGCAGTACCAACCTAGACAACAGTCTTACAACTCTTCTTACAGTGCCCAATCAGCAAATCGGACTAACAATCAGAACAACAGGAATTACGATCAATTCTTGATATACTACAAATACAGAGAAGAAGGGCACATTGCCAGAAATTATCAGTTAGAAACAAACAGAAGAGCAGAACCAAGCAATAGTAACCGCCAACAGCAGACCAGACAGAGAGACAGGATGTATCTTGCACAAACACTAACTCTCCAGATTTAAGAAATCTTTGAAAATAGTAACAACGAGGACATCTGAATTCTACTAGCTATACCAGGAAGAAAACCAGGCCGACCCCCAGGAAAGCCTTACAATCGCCCAGAAGGAAACAAGAAAAATAAGAAACCTGAGGTAGTCATTGAGCATAAGAAGCCTGAAGTTGTATATAAGGCCCTGGATTTCAGCAAGTTCGAAGAACCTAGTCAAGATCAACTGATATCAGAAAGCCCAAGCCGTGAAACTCAGACTCGACGTACCAAAACCTATCACTATAATGCCTGGGAAGACATGAAGAATTGCTAAGTTAGCATGACCTTTGCTCAAGCAGCAGAACTCAATCCGGCCATCAAGACTCAAATTAGAGAAGGACTGAGCGATATCAAACCAGGATTCAAGGTGATCGAGATCAACCAGGCCCAACCATTGGCAGAAGAAATGAGTGATGAAGAAGATACTAGGAAAGCCTCAGCTGTTGCCACATGCACTATCAAATCAACACCTTTTGAGGCCATCATCGATTCAGGAGCAGAAGGATGTATCATCACTAAGAAAGCACTTGACAGATTAGGATGGGGAATCGAACTACCAACAAGCCTGAACTTTACTACAGCAGGTGGCAACTATGCAATACCCCTTGGAAAAATGAAGGATATTCCCATCCGATTCGGAGATATCACCATACCAGTAACCATGCTTATTGTCGACATGCAGACATATGATGTTATCCTAGGAAATGAATGGCTGAACAAAGCAAAAGCCATCATCGATATCTTTGGTGAAAGAATGAGGATTACCTGCAGAGGAAGAACCTTCCAGATCCCCATTAACATTCACAAGGGAGCTCGACCCGAAACAGAGGATGTTACACATGAACCCGATCAAGTGATGGTTGCCCAACCCAGATCAGGCCATGACAGTGACTTTGAGGACACAGATGATGAAGAAAAAGCTCAACATGGCTGGCGACTACTTTACAAGAAGGAATGGAACCACCTCATCAGTTGGAACATGAAATACCAATACTGTCCATTCTGTGAACAAAGAATTTATTGTGCAGAAATGATGTGCGACTATCTACAAACAAAGCAGATCCCAAAAGAAAAGAGCCTTTAGGAACACATGCCTACCAAACTATGGATATATAACAAGCCTCCACAACCCAAGAAGCAAGAAATGCCAGACCTTTATCAAGGACCTTACTCAGGAAAACAACCACACCCCTTTAAAGATGGAAGCTGCATCTGAGATATCTGCAAAGAGAAGACACCTTTTATTGGTAAGTCATATTTCTTTGGAAACTAAGATGATTTTCAGAACAAATACTGGGATGAATAGAACATACGAGACATGTGGATGGTAGCCAAAAGATTGGAGTATCCAGACCAACACTTTGACTACAAGTACCATAGAACCTACCTCGAAGACTGGGACAATGAACATCACTGAGAACACAATGAAGACATGATCAATGTTATGATCAATGCTCGCCGAACCAACTATGAGCTACCATTACCTCAGCATGCTACAGAAGGATCAGCAAGACTTGACCTTATGACTCCAGAAAGCATATCTTTGTAACCCAGAGATAGTATATTTCTTGACACTGGATTTGCCTTAGAAATACTGGAAGGATATTTCAGAATGGTAAAACCAAGAAGCTCATTGGCAAAAGCAGGACTCACTACAGATGCAGAAGTAATCGATCAAGATTATACTGGAACTATCAGAGTCATTGTAGTCAACCAACACTGAACCAATTGGATCGACCTAGAAAAAGAAGACCGAGTTGCATAAATGATTATCTTACCTTATACAATGGTTACACTCCAAGAGCAACACCCCAACCTGGTCAGAACTACAGCCAGAGGTCAAGGCGAATTTGGATCAACTGGAGTCAATGCAGCCATTGTAAATTGACAACAGATTTCAGTAGACTGAAAAGAAGAAGAAAAGAATGACCGCCTAGCAGTCAAAATTGGAAGAAACTTACGAGAAGGACAAATCATAGAAATCAAAGCAATTATCAACAGGAACCAAGATATCTTCATAACTAGTTTGGAAAGTACCACAGGAGCAGACCCCAAGTACCAACATTATATTAATACAAGTGACCATGAACCAATCAAGAAGGCACCCTACCACCTCAACCCGAGCTACCGAAAATGGGTCACTGAAGAAATCACTCGACTAGAAAATGATGGCATGATCATCAAATCAAAAAGCCTATGGGGATTCCCTATTGTCATTGCACTAAAGAAGGAAATCATCATTAACGAGAATGAAACTAGAACTGAAACAACAGCCCCAAGATTCTGTGTGGACTTCCAAGCCCTTAATGCCATCACAAAAAAAGATACATTTCCTATACCAAGGATTGACGACTTACTGGATTTAGTGGAGAAGCAGCCTCAATACTTCTCGAGTTTTGATTTGTATGCTGGATATCATCAAATCACACTCACCCTCGAAGCAAGTGAACAATCTGCATTTATAATACAAGATGGCCACTACCAGTACACCCGGATGCCCTTTGGGTTATGCAATGCCCTGCTATCTTTCCAAAAAGCAATGACAGATGTCTTTAGAGATATGATTGGCAAGAATATTACAGTATATATCGACAATATTCAGCTATACTCACCGGATTGGCCAAGTCATATCAAAGGAATCATTGAGATTTTTCGAAGACTTCGAGAAAGCAGATTCAGACTTAAAGCAAAGAAGTGTACAATCGGAGAAACAGAAATGAAGTACCTTGGATTTATCGTCACAGCAGAAGGACTGAGAACTGACCCAAGCAAGACTAAGGAAATCCGAACCTACCCAGTACCTACAAATGTATCCGAGTTATGAGCCTTTTTAGGACTAGCAACCTTCTACCGAAAATTTGTCAAGGACTTTTCAACAATTGCATAACCCCTGCACCACCTGCTTAGGAAAGGAATTCAGTTTGAATTCGGAATGCCCCAACATTTAGCTATGGAAGAACTCAAAGAAGCTCTCATGAGTGCACCCATCCTGAAATGACTCAACTGGGAAAAACCATTTACCTTACACACTGATGGATCAGCTAAAGGACTCAGAGCTGTCCTGATGCAGATAGATGAATAAGGGAATGAATGAGTGATTGCATATGCAAGCAAAGGAACCAATCCAGCACAAGCTAATTATGAAGCAACCAAATTGGAATGCTTGGCAGCAACCTGAGCAATTGAGTACTTCTGCCACTACCTGATCAGACAAAAGTTTATCCTCGTCACAGATCATGCGGCCCTTAAGTGGTTATTCAACAAAGTTCAACCTACTGGGATCTATACTCGATGGATCATGAGACTTTAGGAATATGACTTCAAAGTCCAGCACAAACCTGGAAAGATACACCAGCATGCTGATGCATTATCAAGAATACCAAGAAGAGAAATGTCACCTCGAGAAAAGACTGTGCGATTCTAATGAATCAGGAGCTATACTATCAGATCACAACGTATTTAGGAGGAGGAAAAATATCAATAGTCGACAAATGGAGAAAGAAGATCATACTCAGGAGCCGACAAAACTTCAAATATCAGGATAGAGAATTATATAAAATATCTCAAACAGACAAAGAATACTAACGCATAGTTATCCCAATACATCGTGTGAACAGCATTTTATCAGAAGCACATGATCATCACTTATCTAGACACCAAGGAGTGGAACGAACCTATCAGCTGCTAGCAAAAATTTACTAGTGGCCACAAATGTGGAAAGACATACAACATTATATCAGGACATGCGACACTTGCCAGAAGAGGAAAACGATTAAGGATTTTGTACCCTAGCAACCCAGCACAACACCAAATGCCCCTTTTGAACATATCGGAATTGATGTAATTGAACCCCTTCCATGGACGCTCACCAGAAAGAAATACATCATCGTAGCAGTTAACTGGTTAACAAAATGGCCTGAAGCAGAATCCTTGGAGACATCAGATGCTCAGACAATATCAGAATTTATATATGAACGAATCATCTGCTAACATGGACTACCAAAACAGATGATATCTAACAGAGGAACAGAATTCTGTAATAATCTAGTAAAAGAATTAAATTGGACATACCGCATCCAACATATCTGAACCACTGCCTATCACCCTCAAGGAAATGGACTCACTGAACAGATGAACTAGATGATCAAGAATACAATTTCAAAAATGAGCAAGACATATACCAACTGGGACTTTTGGTTACCATCTACACTATTCGCAATCAGATGCTCACAACAGAAGACCACAACTTTCAGCCCTTTTGAGTTAGTCTATAGGAGATTGCCAAATAGGGGAGTTTCACAAGCCGACATGAGAGAATCACATGAAGAACGAATTTGGAGCTTAATGACATACGATATGGAGAGATTGAAACGTATTCGACACAAGGCACAAAAGTTCATCTAGAAAGTGCAAGATCGACAGAAGTACAAGAATCCACTGGTTGAAACATTAAATATTGGAGATCAAATCTTGATTTATTGAAATATTGTTGAAGCTTCTTGGTCAGCAAAACTTGAACCAAAATGAGAAGGACCATACTATATTCAAGATATCAAGGAAACCTCGATTTGGATCTGAAGCCCAAAAGGAACAATTCAGCCAATACCAGTACACCGTGGAAAAGTTAAATGATACTTTACACGAAATTGATTTATCAGCTATCTGGAGATGATGCTTATAAATAGAGGAGTAATGAGAGGAGACTGAAAGATTTATACAAGTATAAAATGCCCTGATTTAACAATGACGAATACCTCTGAAGCCGAGTCATTGAAGCATATCGAGCCTTAGAAGACCCTCCATCTGAACTATTACCTAAGGAAGGATCTGCCCTATGAAGGACTCAAATCATAATGAAAAACATCGACATTGCTCAGAAACGACAAACACAAGACGAATTTCAGGCCTACTATAAGATTGCTAGGATCTGGGAAGAAGATCTCGAACACATATGGGACCAACGACATGTAGAGGTATACAAACGAGTACTACATCAAGGGATTCCCCTCCAATCTCAAAGGATTGCCCTTCAGATTTACGGACTCTTCCAGTTTTAACCAGCCGCCTTGAAAAGACTTACCAAAATTGGATCATCCATATTTCACCAACTGTCTCAAAATGCCTTTGAAGAACTTAAAGAAGAAATCCGTGTATTACAAAGAGATTTCGACCAATTGGAACAGTTCCTTGATTTGTGAAACCTTTTAACCGTCTTAAACCTTTTAACCATCTTAAACCTTTCAACCGTCTTAAATCTTTAACCATCTTAAAATCCATAACTTATATAACTTGTTATATCACATAAATTCATAATTAGTTTATATTTTGAATAGCCAATAGTTTTGAGAGTAGTAATAGGGCAGCTACCCATATAGCATCTCTTCAAAACTATATAAATATTCCTCCTTTATTTCCATTCAATAAATCTTTGCTTGAGCTTGAGCCCAATACAAGTCTAATAATCCAAACGTAACTGGTGAAGAAAGTATTGCTTAGTGAATTCAAGCCGAGAAAGAAAATCTTTTGACATCTAACAGATAATTGATTGCTGATATACATCTGAAGGGACTAATATTCCCTAGTGCCTCTAAATATACACTTTAATATTTTCATAGTATTATTCCTCTACACCCCCTATTTTCCACTTTGGTTTTACCTACAGTACGGATTTTAGCCCAGCTACTGGTTCCTGATTGAGCCCCCTATCTCCTCCGTACTTAGCTGATTCCAGAGTCTCATCCTCACAATATAGTTAAAAATATACATTTCTCAAAATATTATTAAATTTATAAGTGATATATTGTGGGAGTTATACTAATAATCAGTCATTCCATATAAGAATACTTAGAATAATGGATGTAATATCTTCAGTTGTATATCTTTACTAACAGCTACTTGCTGTACTTATTTAAGCTTTATTATAATTGATATTGAGATATTCCAAGACTTTGAACAAACTGATTTATTTGAATAGAAATAGAGAGGGTATTTATATAATTTTGAAGGACTAAAAAATAACTAAAAAAAGACTTTACTACAAAAATATAATTTAATTGTTGCGAAGTATATAATGATACTAGTAGTGGTATCTTACTACTAAAAAGTTTATCATACTGATAAAAAAGTTATCATGATACCAAGAGTGTTATAGAGCTAAAATATATAGAAATAACTATAAATAAAAGATAATAATAACTTTAAATCAGGCATAGTGGCAAATTCTTAGAAGTTAAGCAAATTTGAGATTGACTGTTACATCTGGAGGCTCAACTGAGAAGGTTTTACTCTCAAAACTGAAAGGTAATAAAATGATTTCTTCTTCAATGATCTGTCAAATTTATATAATCTTGGTAAAGATCAACTTGTATATATCAACAGTTTTTCTATAGAATCCAGAGAGAATCTATTTGTATCTAAGGAAAAGTATATAGGTTTTGTTAGTAATATTCTTTTCAAACTTGGATAATATTACTTCTTGTCTTTTAGTCTTATAATATAGACTACAGGCTTGTTTTTGATAGAACTAAATCATAGTATTAGTTGTATAATTTTGATAGTATAACTATTTATGATATTGTTAGCTAAGTAAGAGAAGTCTTTCAGAGTCTTTCTCTTAGTTAAGAGGTATTTAGTTAATAGTCTCATCAGTGCTTCCTTTATAGTCTTTTCTATATCCTTTTTGTAATTTCATTGTTTAAGTATAGTAGATCTTAACCTTGCTTTAGTAGGAAGGATAGAACTATTAAGTCTTCTAAGTCAGATCATACTTTCTTTTATAGTCTATATATAGTATAGTTTTTTCTACTTTGGTTATAATTTAGCTGACTATAATAATTCTATAATATTCTAATATATGAAGACTTGATTTTCAATATGTAAGGGGGTTGTATTTGCCTTCTTATTTTAGTTTATCTATTATCTCTCCTATATCTTGTTAATAAACACAAATATCTTCTTTTATATTAATTATAATCTGCTGATATCTTATGTAATATAAGCTTATAATTGATTATCATATATTCTAATGTCTTTTTCTAGATAGTAAAACTCTCAATTAGGCAATTTCCTATATATAAGTTCAAAGGAGCTAAACTTTATTAATCCTAATAAATTGTTTAGATAGTAAAAAGGGTACTATCAAGATAATAATCTTATGATATCTCTTGATTGATAATCTTTGCTAAAACATTCTTAACTATTTGGTTGATATACTTGGTTTAATTATTTCTTTATAGATGGTATAATATCATTTAAATATACTTGATATAGTAAGTCTACTCAAGTTCTCTGATCAGTTTATTTAAAAACTCTATACCTCAATTACTGATTATTTCCTTCAGTACTCTATGTCTATAGATAATCATCAGAAAAATAGTTAATTAATCTACAAACTATTTTACTAAGAGCTGCAAAC
>RBNK01001884.1:0-13026 GCA_003990785.1 Endogone sp. FLAS-F59071 | reverse complement strand
TTTTTTTTTCTAATGTAGCAGCGATAGCCGTAAGTCTCTGTGGCAATGACAGTTGGTTTCATTTTTTATTTCGTTCCTATGGCAGCGATTGCCCTGGCAAGTCTCCATGATGAGTCTGTGGTGATGAGTCTGTGGTGAGTCTCCATGATGAGTCTGTGGTGAGTCTCCATGATAAGTCTCCATAGTAAGTCTCCGTGGTGAGTCTCTGTGGCGATGATGGCTGGTTTCGTTTTTTCTTTTTTTTATATGTTGGCTCCCACGCCGGCAATAGTCTTCATTGCGATAAGAGTTGGTTTTCTTTCTTTTTTCTTTTTCTTTCTTTCTTTCTTTCGATGTTTGGTTCCTGCGGTGGTGATAGTCTATGTAGCGATGAGAGCTGGCTTCTCCCCTTTTTTTTGATGTTCGGTTCCCGCGGCGATAGTCCCTATAGCGATGAAGGTTAGTTTCCTTCTTTTTTTTTTTTTTTTTTTTTTTTTTTTTTTTTTTTTGTACATCAGTGATAATCTCTACTCTTTGGGCATGGACAGCAGTTGGGGTCTTTGAGAGGCTACTAATGGCAATATGTTCATGCCTTTTCTTAAGTATGCATGGATGACCTGAACAGGGCTGGTTATTAAGGTCAAGAGTTGGTTTGTTTTGAAGGTGTTTTTTGGAGTCTCCAAACCATCAATTGAAAAGCACCTTTATAAAAGGCAACTGAATGTGTTGATAAGCCTTCTTGAAGTAGGGCAACAATGTGAGCATGTTTTCTAAGATTATTTTAGACACTATTTGAATCAATTATGGAGATATTTAATTAAATAAAAAATAAAAATGATCATTGATTTGTACTTTTTTATTATTATACAATAATGTATTATTACAAAGTTATGCATATAAAATTACTTTAAATTAATATATCTTTATTAATATTGATGCAATGTTAATAACATTTAGTAATACAATGCTATAAAATGTAATGATGTAATGATAAAAAATCCATATATTTTTACATTGATATAATATGAGTAATTGTGCTATAAATGTCACAGTATCCAATGATTCAGAATTTTTGTAAGCTACCGTAGCACTCTTAGCTCCCCAGAATTTTGTACTGCAAGAGCGGGTATGCCGTTGGGACCAAACTCCTTAAGATAGTGGCGAATTCGGATTGAAATGCTTATTCTGATGGCATTTAAGTAGAGGTGCCGAATGCACAAGTTCTGTACAGAAAGAGGTATTTAATCAAAAAGAGAGAAAACTGATATTGTCCAGCTACCAACAATTTTCTGCATAAACCCACCTCAATTGTACGCTCCAATAACCACTGAGGATCGAGCGTATTCTAGACGAATTTTAGCCACGGTTAAGGTGGAAAGCAGCAAACTGCGTAGGATAGGCGCACTGCACTCGATTATACCACTACCATCATCACCTTCGATATCAGTCTTTCCGCAACAAGAAATCTTGTCGCATCTTGTGTCTCTTAAATAATAATAATAATAATAAATAATTGTAAGATTAAATCACAAATAAAAACTAGATCAACTTATGAGTGCAGTAACGAAGAACCGCAGCAAGAATAGATCTGTATCCGGTGTGAGGTAATCCAGAGATCTCTTTAATTGCATTTTAAATATATGTTCCGTAGTTGGACGGCAGTAGTTCCAGTCATAATGGGAGTGATTCCTCTAATATATCCATGCTCAATAAAGTATCGCAAGCGCCGACGAGGCCTTTATGGCTAAGTGTGAGTTCGAAAATATCGGCTGAAATATCGGCTGATTCGAACTTGTCGCCTATATCGTAGTAAATTGATCAAAAGTTCCTTGATATCTGCTTTGGTAAACCGGCCAGCCATCCAAGATGCCCTCTTCCGTAAAAGATGAGATTTGGGACGAAGCACCAGGTTTGTTGTGAGCGATCAGAAGCTCTCTAATACTTTCGGTGCCGACAATCGCAACAGCATGTAGTAAGAAATCATGAGCGACCGTAGCGCGCTGATGAATTCGAAGTCTCATCGATGACGAGAATAATTGGCGAATCCGGCACGATATCATTGTAGTTAAATCGGTTCGAGTCTCGTATTCTATTTTTTTTTGCACACAGCTTCCCAGAATATACCTTTCGCCCTTAACTGAGCCGTCGAAGGTTATAAGATATATATCGAAGTCGTCCTGGTTACTGCCGGAGCCATCGCAGTAACGCTTGACAAATAGTAGCTTTGCCACTCTGGCGGTGCCCAAGCAGGTTCCGGTAAAGGAGGCGTTCTCCAAACATATTGAGATTTTTAGACTCAATGAAGAAATGGAACGTCGGATAAGTCTCAGCACCGATAGCGAACCTGCAACGAAATCGGTCAGAAAGTACCCTGAGGCAGAACGTCTTGAGTCAGAGGGGTCGTTAGCGAAATGGAGTAGTCGCGAAGCTCGTCATCTCAGAACCGCTTCTAGGATCGTTCTAGGATCGAAAATGGGCTTCTCGCGAATTTGGCATCCCAATATATTTCATATCACTATAATATTATTGTAGTTTAGCTTTAATTTATCTGTTTATATAATTAATTAATTAATTAAGCTTAAATTTGATGTGATAAAACGAAATAATTAATAATTTATTTGATATAGAGCGATATTCAAAACCACCAAGCCGCAGTGATTATAATTTATTAGACTGTATCTTCAAACTTTCCAGAAGCATCATCAGCTGTGACAAAAAATTATCCAACCTCATTGCAAGAACATGATCATAATGAAAAATTAATATCTTTAATCAGAGAATGAATCTCTGGAATTCCTATTAAATTTAGATATTCTAGACTTCCATATATATCTTGACTACTATGCCCCCCTCATGTTTCTTGTTGGCCTCTATATCTCCTTGTTTGCCACTATATCTGCCTCGTTTGGCTTGGCGTCCCCTATGTCTATCTCATCGGGCTTGTTGATCTCCGTTTCGTCAGGCTTGTAGAGGTTGTAAAATGGCAGGTTGCTGAGCTGTTCGTTTGGTAACTCAGTCACCACATCGGTTTCTCTCTCGCTCATTGGCACTACCAATTTATCCTGCCTGTCCTTGAGCGGCGATTGTTGGCCCTTATTGGGCTCGAGTTGTTTCTGACGATGCCGGAAGCGCCAGCGAATGAAGAAGAATGCAATAGTAGCGAATACAGCGATGCCACTACCAACGGCGATGCCAGCGATGGCACCCGTGTTGAGGCCGTTTGAAGACAAAGAGTCGGCGGTGGAGTTGGAAGTAGGAATGGAAGTGGAAATGGAAGTGGAAGTGGAAGGGCCCGTAGTAGGGGTGAAGTTAACAATCCAGACCCAGTTAGTAGTGTCGAGGATTTCGGTGTCAGCAACGATGTTGTCAGAGAAGTTTTGAGCTATCGAGCCTTATGCCAATATAAAATAAGAGAAAGAAAGGAATAAATTATCAAAAATAAAATAAAATAAAAAAAGAAGAGAGAAAAAAACATTTATCCACCTTATAATAGAGAGTTTGCGCTACCCGTATTTTTACGGGTAATTTCACCGGTAGGATGGGTCTACCCCGATTTTCATTGTAATTTCACAGGTAAAAAAAAATGCATTCCCTTTACCTGTAAATTTACTCGTAAAAATACGGGTAGCGCAAACTCCCTAATATGCAGGAATACAATCTCACTGTTTCCACCGCCATCTCTCATTTCATTCATCGCCTAAAAGGAATACCTACCCCCCACGACAACCATCAGTGATCCAACTTGCACAGCAATGTGTGCAAACCGCCCGCTGGGTTGCGGCCCTGTGATATTGCTGGCTGACCAGGTAAAAGTGCGAGTGTCCAGCACGACGACGTCGCTCATTGTTTGTTCATTAGTAGGCGATCGGTTCTGGTTGATGACGCCATTGATGGGTAGAGGCGAAGTACCCCCGTAGACGATCACCGAATAGCCATCCATGCCTAAGCATAGATTTTGCGAGCGTATAAAAGCGCGGTGGTGGTGAGTATGGGAGTTTTTTTTTCTTTCTTTCTTTCTTTTTTTTTTTTTTCTCTAAAGTGCAGAACTAAACAAATAGCCACAGTACGGATTCTGTACACGGTGAATTAGGCGAAGTTTGTTTTACAAGATTCAACCGCTATTTGACAAAGTTCCGTTTCTTAAAAATCTCATCTGAGATTTCTTTTGAATATGCACGCGAATACAAATAAATAGTTGTAATTACCAATGGTAGCCGTGTGATAACAGCGTTGTCTTGGGATATTTCCTGATGCATTATTGAGATGCCACACACCAACAGCCGTACTGTAGGGACATTAATGTATTAGCTCAATGATATTTTACGAAATATATACGCATAGGACAACAAAAAAAAAAAAAAAAAAAAAAAAAAAAAACAAGCCTTTGATACATAGAAAGGCTTCATATCAAAAATAAAGAAACCGCTGTGTCAAATCAAAACCTACTCAAATGTCGGAATATCGGTCATATTGGCCCAGAAGTACTCACTACCAGTGTCAGCTACTATGTGATATACCCCGCCGGTAACAACAATGACACCAGACCTGGTCCAACAGAAGGAGAATGTATTTCTTATTATTAAAAATCTCTAGACCCCGGCCTCCCACCTAGAAATGTGCAACAATACACAAAAGAGAGAGAGAAAGAGATTTAAAAAAATGAAACTTACGGGAGCAGATTCATGGTATGAAGTGTGCGCGGGGTTGGGTTTGCTAGTGGGGGCGAGGTTATGACCCACTGATTTAAGGATGGAGCGTACTGGAACATGTCTGTAGTTCAAGCACCAAATTTTAAAAAGCGAGTAAGAAATGAAATCCCTTGAAGAAAGTACCAAAATTTGTTTGGACGAACTTGTTTTGTAAAAGACGGCGGCGGAATCGCTGGGGGGGGGGTAGCCAGTCCAGACCCAAGCATTTCCCGAATTGTCCCAAGCCGCGGGGCCGCTGGTGGCATTGGTAGAAATGTCAGAGAGAAGTGGTAATTGGTCTTACAGACTATGGTTTACAAATACGACTTACATGTTTGGCAGTGTCGTCGTGCTTGTCGTCGGGATGATTGTCCAGTTGGCAATAACGGAATTGTACTTTGCGAACTCATTAGCACCGTTTGGGCCGTAGTAATCCAGCGAGTAGAACCCTGTCTGGTCTGCTGTCGGAAACATGATCCCGTTCTTATTATTTGGTGCGATCCCATTGCCGTCGCTTGTCCTGTCAATCCACGGCGGGTTGGATGCGAACCAGGGTATGGAAACATCGAGAGCGCTGGAGGTATTCATAATCGCTGAGCCGTAGGAGGCCTGGCCGCCGTAAACCCAGATGGTCTTGTTGAGCAGCACAGCACGGCCGAACTGTCGTGGGGAGGTGGCAGCGGCCAGGGTGCATGCGGCCTGTACACTGAAGGCGATAATCCAGCCAAAAAGGCGGGTCGATTGTGAAGGCATGAAAAAACCAGCAAAGAATTGTTTGAACAAGAACCTCATAATAACGAATAACGATGATTTTTTATGATCCTTGGTTACACGGCAACACGAAAGCTCCAGATTTGGTTCACTGCACTAAACTTAGTCCCGAAAACCCTTAATAATCCGTTTTCAGCTTCGACTATTCCGTTTCGGTTTCGGCTGGCTGTTTCGGCTGTCAATTTGTTGACGGTTAATTACCGCCGAAAATGTATTATTAATTTTGCACCTTTTGACAGATTGACCAGATTGTGTTCGAATAATAATAAACTACTACTACGCCACAATATTGTCTGTCATCCGTTTGTCTGTGCTGTCCGCAATACCATAATGCTAGGCAGTAGGGCTCCGCACGGTTCGGTTCGGTTTCGGTTTGAACCGTCACCAAACCGTTATCACGGTTCGGTTTCGGTTTGAAACTGTCATGACGGTTCGGTTTCGGTTCGGTTTCGGTTTAACCGTGGTTCGTGACATCATCCTGATGTGACGTCATTCTGATGACATTATCAATTTTCAATTTTGCTTATGAGTGCATCAATATTTGAGTGATTATTTGAAGTGAAATTTTCTATTCTAATGAGTGGTAAGGAATGTTTTGAAAAAATTCACCTTATTTTTAAGCAGTTTAATCTTTATTCAAAAATAGAAGTGAGATATTTATACAAAATGAGAGAGTGCTATAACAGTGACTGCCCAAAACTCCCAGTATATCTGATTAGATAGGATAATACTAAATGAAGTTATAGTAATATATAATACTAAATATTAATGACTATATTAATGTTAATAGTACTATTTATAGTAATATTACTAATATCAGTACTACTATCAGTATTGATAATACTAATAGTATTATTATTACTAACTAGATTATTAATGCTAATAGTTATGTAATTATAAGGTTAGATAACTACATTCCTCTATGCTATTTGTAAATGGATGTGGATTTTATCCTAAGTATAGTTTTGCTGGCATTTCTAACATTAGCTGTCATTCTAGTCTACCTCAGACATTTCTCTATTATCTCTTAGGTAGTCTTGCTGTTGCATCATAGTGATCAGCTAACTTGGTTTCCTTAAGAATTCTTTTAGTATGAGAGCAGTTGTATATCATCTCTGTATAATATATTTTTGATTTATAAAATAAATATCCCTACATAACTATATTTCAGTTTATGAGCTTGTTTCATTTTTATTTTATTAGTAACTGGTACTCAGTTAACTGGTCTTCTTAATTTATACTAATATCAGCATCTATAATATATCTAATACTTTTCTTATCTTGTTATACTTAAGCTACTCTAACCTCTCCTTCTGAGTTACTGTTCTAGGTCATGGCTAGCTAAATTCCTTATTGATATTCAATAGTACTTCAAATCATTATCTCCAATATCTGATATATATTTTTTTAATATTAAAGTCTACAATTGCATTACATAGCTTGTTTCAGGAAGTTATTTCTAAGTACTATCTCATAGCTATTAGTCTTGATAACTATTATAGTCATAGCTATATATAATAACTTCTCTGAACTTGAACAGAACATTATATACTTTTTCCAATAGCACTATGTGATATCTATTGGTAACTGTAATTATTATTTTCATAGGTACTTAAATTTTCTATTCCAGCCTATCAAGTAATATCTTGCTTATAATATATACTTCTGTTCTAGTGTCAATGATTATACTAACTACTTTATCCTTGATTTAATATATTAAGTAGATAGATGTATTATGATACTAAAATACAACTCTTTCAAATTCCTACAGAATCAAATGATGATACCATCTAAATTAACCATCATCACTGATAGAAATCTACTAAGAAATGATAGAACTATCTAATTTCTCACTATCAGACAACTATCTAATTTCTGATCTTCACATAATCCCTTAGCTGATTTTATATCAATAATATAGTAATTATTCTCACCACTTATCTGATTTTCTGATTTTCATATAATCTCTTAGCTGATTTTATCAGTAATTATTCTATCTAATTTCTCATACTCTTCTAATCATTCCTACCCTTTTTATTATTTCCACCATCCTGATCATTCTCATCTCTCAAAATTAATATAATAGTTTTCCCATATCATTAAATATTATTATTGATACTTGGTTATCTCAGTCCTTAATTATCAAATCATTAGCATATATCATTTAACCATCATCTTATTTATCAGTTATATTGTATCATTTATTTGTTATATATTTAGCTTTGACCTTTTTGTATAAATATCTCCCTTTTTTCATTAAAAAAACTAGTAGTTTTTAAGTTAGTATTTGAGGCAGATTCTAAAAGTAGTAAGATAATTAGATTACTTTGTAAAGTTTAAGGGTCAATCAGATACTAACTTACTAACTCAAAGGTTTAGGATAAGATAAAGAGTCTGGGACTCTAGGTTTGATATAGTTTGAATTTGGTTCTAGTTTGCATTTAGTTTATACCCCCCCCCTTATTGAAGTTTCCTTCCACTCTATATCTCTTCAAGTTGCTACTGCATTTTATCTTTAAAAACCCTCTCATCACTAAGCTATACACCTCATTCTAATATTTGAATATATTCTTTATTTGAGATTAGTTCTTACTCTCAAAGAGGTAACTATTATAGTATACTTGTTTGGTTGATCCTCATTCTTACTTTCTAACAATTCATGCTATTTCTGCTTTACTATATTAATATCTGTAATTTCAAAGTCTGGCTTTATCTTGCTCAATCCATCTCTTACTTGCTGCTTAACTGTAGTTGATAGCTGGATTAGCTCTCTTCATTTGATTGGGATCAAAGTGTCCTTAAGTATATCTTATATATCTCATATATATTTCTTAGTCTTTCAAGCTTGCTTTTAGGGGTAACAATAATTTCCTACAATTCTTCATTCTCATTACTATCAGAATTGAAGCTTGCTAATTCCTTAATTCTTTGTTGAAATTTCTCATTATTATCCTGAGTGTGACTTGTTGATAGAGTTGACAGTAGTGATCTTACTCTCTACTTTCCTTTTATATAATTATATAGTGTTACTTTCTTTGGTTGGTCTGATTTCCATTTGTTAGTTACTATAGGGTACACCTTATATTCATCATCTATATCAGATCTGAATATTTCTCTGATATCAACTATATTTACTTATTCTTCTTTTGTTGATCTAGTCCTTATCCGATCCTAGAACCTAATACTAGGCTGAGCTTTGTATATGGTTTCTAAGGTATATTCTCTGGTATAATGTTTTTTCTTCTCTACATCTGAAGCATGTGAGTTGAATTGCATTTGCTTTAGTCACTTGTTTTCATTCTGTCCTGTCACAGCTATTATAAGAGTAATATATACATAATAGATAAAATAATTAATTGTAGAAAGACAAACTATACCTGCTATCAACTGCCAAACCCAGAGGATTCAAGAACTTTATCCTACTTAACTGCAGTAAAGAAATACTACCAGATGCTCAACTCCACTCTGACCAAACTATAAACAGATTAAGAATATAGTAGAGAATGTAATTATCAACTAATATAATAAATCACCATAACTTTATACTAGAGTGATCCAAGAGAATATTATTGATATAGTGGAATTTGCAAAAAGAAATATCAGCATTTACTAATTTAACAGTATCACTAGATAATTCAGAAACTACTACCAAATGGAATATACCTTATAATTAAGGTAGAAAAACTATCAAGAACTGACAGAATGAGAATTCACTAAATATCTAAGTCTAACTCCTTAGGAAAGATACATAGTTAAGAGAACCTTCAACATATTCCAACATTAGTCTTCCACATTAAAACACCTTAACAATCTAAGTCTATGCTAATAGAAAAACTTATGAAATATAGAAGAAAAGATATTGTTACTATACTTTTTAGAAAAATACCTAGTAGACAACAATTGTCTGGAAGAGAAAAAAAATACTTCCATATCTAGATTGAATACAGAAGACAAAATCAACACTGTGGATATCATTAACACTACAGATATCATCAACACTGTGGATATCATCAACACTATCAATATTATAAATACTGTAGATATTATCAATATTGTAGATATCATCAACACTACTAATATTATAAATACTATTAATATTGATAACTTATTCAATGACAAATAGAATTTCTAAATTAATTATATTAGTATAACTAATAATATTCCAAGTAGTAATCTGGGTAGCTACCTATATAGCACTTTGAGAATTTTATATAAATATCCCTCAATTCTTTATTCAATAAACTTTACTTCTAAAGCTGTATATATTCAAAGACCTTCTAAAAGCTTAAGATCTCACCCCCCCTTCTACATATATTAAAGAGCACTAAAACTTCAAGTCTAAAAGAAATTTTAATAATTAATTTTATCAAAGAATAAAATACTTTTGATACCTTAGAAACCTTGTGACATACTTAGAGATTCCTAAGTCCAATACAGATTAGTATTATTAGATGCTTTCTTATAAGTGATTCTAGAGAAATCTTCTAACAGCTATTATCTCTAAACTTTTAGACTAGATAGTTCTATTGCTATCCTAGATTGTTAGATATATAGATCTTCAGATCTGCAACTTGGTGAGTTCCTCAATCTGATTATTACTAACTACCCTAAGAGTTACTATTGTAACTATTAATACTTATAGTATTATCTGTTATAGTTATAGTATTTGTAGTTCCAGATATTCTGCCTCTACTCTGAATTGTTCTTTAATTGCTACCAAAACCTTATCATATAATGCACTAGTTCTCTTGCTATTTGCAGTATAGAACTCTTAAGCTTTCTTAACCTAATTTACTAATACAGTAGTTCCTATTTACTTGATGAACCTTTTGATATCTAGATGAAGTTCATTTATAAATACAGTCTGCATAACCAACTGGTTTGCTACTTCATCTATATGTATAAGCCTCATAGTCTATCTAATCCTATTGTAAAAATTCATAAGAGACTTAATTTATTCTTAATATATCCTCATAATTTCATCTTGCAATTCTTGAGTGATCTTATTATTCATAAATCTGTTGATAAACCATTGAGTATTGATCTAGTATTCAATAGTATCTTTGGTGGCAATCTGAGTGACTATAATAGCTGCTTCTGCCCTAGTATATATTATTACTGCTACATCAGCTGCTAATGCTATATGAATTTCTCCTCCAGTAGTGATCATGATTTTCAATTCTATCTTGGCAGTTCCTTAGAGAAGGGTCTAGAATACTGCTACTCTTTATATAAGTGCTATATTCTTAAGCTGAAAGTATGTGTTCAACTTTTCTAAGAAATACTAAGTCAATTCATTCAAGAATCTGTAGAATTCCTGAGGAGCTCATTCAAAAAAAGTCTATTAATCTTGATTGCTGAGAAGGCACTAGTTTATATTTGCTTAAAAAACTAAGATTTGTCTTTTAATAAATCTTTCTAGTAGAAGATACCAAAATGAAAAGTTAAGTTAAGAATATAACAAATAAACTAAATATAAAATAAATAATAATCTTGAGTTGGTCTAAATAGTATCTTAATATGAACTTAAGATGACAAGTTTTATATCTTATTTGCAAAAGATATCAGAGTAAACTTTACTTATTCTTATAATTTCTTAACTATTACTTTAAGTTGAATACTATATTGTTTACAGTCTATCACAATATTTTGAGAATTATATTATGCTTTAAAGTAGTTAGAATCTTAGATAGGAAGATATTAAATTTATTTAATATGAAAATGGAGGATATTTATATAAAATTAAAGGCATTGTATTACAATACAACTAACAAATAAGATATCACAATACTACACTAATAAGTAGCTAAATAATAAGTTATGACTGTGAAATATAATATATTATCTAATAGCTAGTCAGGACAGTGGTTAAGTAATTAGGCTATTCTAAGTAATATGTATGATCTACCTTAAATAGGATTGCTAATCTTTGATAACTTTAAATAGATGAATTTTAAATCTTTTACTGTGGAAAATCAGATTCTGGTGAGCTGACCCTTATAATAATTAATTTTGTTATAGTTATTAGTAGATTTAATAAATAAAAATAAAATGATTTCTTTATAATTACATTTGACAGCTTTGCTAATTATAAATGATTTTATTATAACATTTAGTGTAAAAGCTAGATTTTCTGCTTCAGTGAGCTGATATTATTCAAAATTGATAATAACACTAATATGGTCTTTGCTTTATTACCTTTTGTACTCTTTATACATATTTTAATAATGGGGAGTTTGCATAAATCCTTTGAAATTCCTTAAGAAGACATTTGATAGAAAAATTCATTAACAAATGTATTAATCAATTTCCTTTAAAAGCCGTGATAAACTTAATTAATTTATATGGCCTTTCCTAACTTATAAAGTATATATCTAAAGTGCTTGAGAAGACAGTGTGGTATGCACTTCCACTACGTCCATTCGGGCTACAATAAAGCACGATTGTGGCATGTTTATGGTGGATTAAAAACTCATATTGTGCGGGTTGTTGAAACTGCATGTACTTTTAAAAGTTGAGCAATGATAAAAAAAAATGCACACCCTCCCCAATATGCTAAGGGTCGCGCGAGATCCCAACCACTAGAGCAATGCGTGGATTAATTGTAAACAATTGTGAACGCCCTCTCACCCCGGTTCTCATCATCTTTTGAGGTCGTTCACGCCACCAAGTCATCATTATGGAAGGAACACCGTCGCCTACTGGCACTGTAGGCGAATGCAATATTTAAAGATTTGATGGCAATTTATAAATACATGCTTTGAGGGTCTGATGTGTGTTTACGGGATGATTTTGGAAGGGTGCAAAAAAATTTCGTGACTGTGATTGGTGTGGCAGCTGATTGGCTAGATTGCTAATAAAGTATTTCATATTAATTAGAGATACAAAATCTGTCATTAGTCTGCTACGTACTATCTTCCTTCAAAACAGTTCATAAGTAGACTATACTATTACGTAGTATACTACAAGCTGGGGTGAATAGAATAGATGTATAGATAGCTGTAAAATCTCTATTAACCCTAGCTATACAAGTTTAGCTTGTAGAAAGTATACATTATCATATTATTAATATCCAAAGTTCAAAACTAACATCTACGTACCATAGACTTTTTAATTTTTTTTTTTTTTTTTTTTTTTTTTTTGTTCGATGATCTAGGATGGTAGCTTTGCCGAGTGATATCATCTGGCGAAATCTATTGGAATGTGAGATCAACTGTTGATGGATGATGGGATGATTGGAGAGCATGATGTATGAAGTGGAGCACTTGGACGCGTGGTTAGATTGCAGTGCCCAGCAAGAAATGATGCCACCATATTTATTATTTTTGGTAAAATAAATATCGCAAATAATGTTAATCAGACAATGGACAACCATCGAGTTAAGCTTCCCCGTCAGGACCACACAACTAAATATTCAGCCAATCCGCTCCCCATCTCTTCACCATTCTCTTTGCCTCCGTAACTCTGCCTTGGTCCAATAATATCATTACGACGCCACGGATCGCCGAGTCGAGCGCGGCTGAAATCCATCCGTGTCTGACGGAGGCGTGTTCGCCCACGAACACGATATTATGCTCTATCTTGTTAA
>RBNK01001883.1:0-13026 GCA_003990785.1 Endogone sp. FLAS-F59071 | reverse complement strand
AGTTCTGATATAACTTTTGTTTATTTTGTTGAGATTTCTTAGTAATTCTCTTTTCTTTTTGATGGTTAAATCAGCCATGTTATCGGAAGTCCTTGGTCTCCAAAGTCTGCATGGTCTCCCTGGCCTTCATCAGATGATCAAGAGAATGTGCATCCTTCTTCTGTAATTGTTGAAGATTGGGTTGATGTCCGAAAACGCCAATCTATTGAAAGGGTTAAGTCCTGGTTTTCAGAACCTCGGTCTCCTCATAGAGTTCTAGGATTTGAGGAGCGGGTAAATTTATGGAGGGCTTATGTTGCCTCCCGTTGTGCATCTCCATCATCTTCTTCTTCTAATAAATAATCATTTCCTTGATTGAGGTCCTTTTGTCTATTAATTGTTCAGTTTGTAGTCTAGATGTTGCTGATAATTGTTTTGTCGATAATCATTCATCTGTTTCTAATTTGACTAGTGTTGTTATGTTGGCTGGTGCTTGTTGTCCCAGAGTATATGATTCATTTCTATCAATACTGATTCGGTAATCTACGTCTCCAACAAATGATTCGTATCATCTTCTCAAGGTTGCTTATATTGACATGTCTTTATGAAGTCCATTCGCAAAGTTTGCCTGCTTTTGAAGTCCGTCTACACCTCTCATTGTTGTGATCGTCTCCATTCCTCCTCGGTATTGTAGTCTTCTTGCTGATTTGTATAGATATTTGGTATTACTCCGAGTATATCGCAAGTTTTCCAAAAGAATTTAGGCCTTAATAAAATGTTCGTAATATATGTTCCTCAAATGTCGATTATGTTACAATTGTGATGACGCTGAATATTTGTTGTGTTGAGTGTTGATATTGCTGCTACCAAAGTTGTATCTTGCCATTTCAGCAGTTTTCTAGGTAGTTTTCGTTGTCGCTGTTGTCAAGTTGTAAAGGGTGGCAGTGTTTCATAACTGTTGCTCCCAAGTTGTAAGGAGGGGGTGGTGTTTCACAACCCATGGCCACCAAGTTGTATCTTGCTAGGTCAAAGGTTTTCTAGGCAGTTGAAGGACGGTTTTTCGTTACCGCTGCTACCAAGTTGTAAGAGGGTTTATCCTAAACCGCCTGTGAGGAAGCGTCTGATGATACCAATCCGCGTTGGACTTAGGAATCTCCGAGTACATCGCAAGGTTTCTAAGGTATCGAAAGTACTTTGTTTCTTTATAAGATGATTAATTGTGAATTTCAGACTTATAGTCTTTAGCGCTTTTTGATGTGTGTAGAAGGGGGTGAGATCTTTAGCTCTCAAAGGGATCTTGAGTGTGCACTGCTATTGAACTCAGTTGTCGGAATATTGCAAGAATAGTGCAGAACTTCAAATTAATGAGTCCGCGACTATCTGCATTATATGAGCCTCTTGAGGTTCCGGCTCTTGTAGAGATTTGTATAAGATTGTATATAAGAGTTGTGAAGGGAAGTTAAGAAATTGAACTGATAGGAATGATGATTCTTTTTATTGAATAAAGAATTGAGAGGTATTTATACAAAAGATCAGATAGTACTGCTATAAAGGTAGCTGCCTAAGATAGTACTTCTGATAGCGGTAATACTGAAATAAGTAATGCAGTTAAAGGTAATACTTATGAAAGGTAATAATAAAAAGGGAAATTACTAGAGATAGTAATTTGAGAAAAGGAAATACTATATGAAGTATTTCTGTAAAGAGTAATGCTAAGATAAGTAATGTAGAAAAAGGAAATGCTTCAATAAGTAATACTGCTAAAGGCATTTCTGAACATAGTAATACTATAAAAGGAATTTCCTAAAACAGGATTTCCTCATTGAGTAATTCCTCAATTGACAATGTGCTATTTGGCAATGCCTCATTTGGTATTTCTAAATCGGGAACTACCATATTGGGTAATTCTATTTCGAGTGACTAGAATGTTCTAAGTAGTGCTGCGGCACAGTAACGGTCATTTGTAATGTCTAATAATATCATTCTTACAATTGCTTTGTCTTCCTCCAAGGGTTTCTGCAAGGTACATCCATCTATCTATCTGTCTAGCAATAGTTCATTCCAGTCTCTTCTGTGATTATAGGTCTAATTGTTGCTGTGATCATCTTATTCTTCCTCTAGGGTGGGCGTCAGTGATCCTTCTAGTCATTTCCTATAGTGTGAACCAGGGTGCGCTAGCTTCAGAGTAGTTATAATTTTTCAGTTCAGTCTTATTATATCTGGACCTCTCTTCTGTGATTGTAGATCTATTCTATGTATTGGTCAACTGCTGATTTGATAATAAAAGTCTCTTTAACAATCAATTTGTAATATCTTCTTAAGGTTGCTTATATTGACATGTCTTTATAAAGTTCATTTGCAAAGTTCACCTGCTTTTGAAGTCCATTTATGCCTCTTGTTGCTGTATGATCATTTTATTCTTCTTCTATGCCAGATGTCAATGGTTTTTTATAGTTATTTCCTATAGTGTATACCAGGGTATGCTGGCTTTGATGTAGTTATAGAGCATCAATTTAATGAGTCTGCAATCATCTATTTAGACTTGACGGCTGTGTGAGTTCAGTTGTTGTACTTTCAGTTCTCATAGATCTTGAGGTGCGCAGCTTTAGAAGTTGTATGTTCATTTAGCTGCTATTGAACTCGTATATGAGTTTGGCTGCTATTGAACTTATATGTGAGTTTGGCTGCTATTGAACTTATATGTGAGTTCGGCTGTTATTGAACTGATTTTAAAAAGAGATTGCGAGAATAGTGCAGAACTTCAATTTAATAAGTCCGCAACTATCTGCATTATGCAAAACCTCTTAAGGTTTCAGCTTCTTGTAGAGAGTTATATAAGATTGATGTTTTTGTATATAAGGGGTTGTTAAGAGAAGAGTAGATAAGATTTAACTTGAACTTGAAGACTGAAGTTTATTGAATAAAGAATTGAGGGATATACAAAATTGAAAAGCTAAGATAATATAAGCTAACTATAATTCTTCAATAGTATTAATGTTGTCGGCGATGTCTATAATGTCGGTGATGACTACGATGTCGGCGGTGCTTATGATGTCAGCGATACCTACAATGTCAGTGGTGCCTACAATGTTGGTGGTGCCTACATCTGATCCTGATAAGGAAGTATTGATTTCTTCTTTTGGATTTAAGTAACTAGAATGTTCTAAGTAGTACTGTGGCACAGTAATGGTAATAATATCACTCTTACAATTACTCACAATAATCAATGCAACACAAGCTTGGAGATACTATCTGATAGGTAACAAATTCTTGATCTATACAGATCATGAATTACTCAAATATCTGAACAAACAGCTGACTCTCTCCACCTAACAAGCATGATGGATAGACTACCTCAACAACTATCACTTCAAAATAATTTACAAACCCAGAAAGCTTAATATTGTAGCAAATACATTATCTCAACAACAATAGGAAGAAGAACAAATTAAAGCTATTATCAAAATTACAAACAATTGGATATAAGACATTCAGGAAGGAGTTCAAGTAGATAAAGAAGTATAAAAAATCATAGATAAACTTAATTCTAAACTAGATACAACAAACAAATTCAAGATTCAAAACAACAACCTTTATTATGAAGATCGACTCTTTATACCCTCAAACCTTTGTGTCAAGATTCTATAAGAACATCATGATATACCCTTAGTAGAACACTTTGAATTTGATAAAACTTATAAAGTACTTATCAGAAACTTTTACTAGCTAAAAATGTTTACAAACACTAAGAGCTTCATAGCTTCTTGTAATACTTGTCAACATAACAAAACATTTAGATAATCAACTGCTGAACTATTACAACTGCTATACCTGCTAAAAAATAGGAACAAATCAGTATAGATTTCATTATCCAACTGCCGAAAACAATACCTGGAAAAGATGCAATAACCATCTTCATCAATTGACTTAGCAAACAAATACACTTTGTTACAAGCAAAACAACTAATACTGCACTTGATGTAGTAAAAATATTTTTTGACAATATTTTTCACCTATATAGACTATCACAAATTATTATCTATGACTGAGATCCAAAGTTTATAAGCAACTTTTGGTAATCACTATTCAAAACACTTAGAACAAAAATAGCACTATTAACTACATTTCACCTACAAACTGATGGACAAACAGAATGTATAAACCAGACATTAGAACAAATGCTTAGAACTTATATCAACTATTAATAAAATGATTGGGATAAACACTTAACTACTACCAAATTCATATATAATAATGCTCAGCAAAAGTCAACAAAACTATCACTATTTTTCCTAAACTATAGCTATCACCTGCTGATACCAGCAACTCTATTATTAGAAAAAGTTAAATTAACAGTATAAGCTATTGATGACTTCACTACATGAATGACCAACCTGCTAACTAAAGTACAAGATGCAATTCGCAAAGTACAATTACAATAGACAAAATATGTAAATAAAAAAAGGCATAAAGAATCATTTGAGATAGACGAAATGGTCTTACTGTTCTCAAGATATATCACATTGTGATAATTATCTAATCAGCCTTCAAAGAAACTTCAGAATAAGTTTCTTGGACCATTCAAGATTATTGTAAAAATATCAACTGTTGCTTATAAACTAGAGTAAGAAGGATCTACTCTGTGTTTTATATATTATTACTGAAACGTTATATACCAAATAATGACGATCTATTTCTGGACAGATAAGTTATACCACTTGTATCAATTTTGGTTAACAACATAGAAGAATTTGAAGTAGAAGAAATCTTAGATCAACAGATCACCAAACAAGGCAATAGTTTGACACCACAATATCTAATTAAGTAGAAAGGATACCCTATATAATGCGATATGAGAACTACTTAGCAATCTGACAAATGTAGATAAAGTACTAGAAAAATATTACAAGTCCTTACAGAAATAGTGTGGATACTATTTTCTCAAAAGGGAAAGAGTTATAAAAGTAATATATAAAAAAACATTGACAAAACACTTGAAGAAACATAATAAATAACTATGCCTGCCATCAGTCACTAAACCAGAGGACTCAAAAGCTTTATCCAACCCAACTGCAGTAAAGAAATACTACTAGATGCTCAACTCCACTTCAACCAAACTATGAACAGATCAAGAACATAGTAGAGAATGCAATTATCAACTGACACAATGAACTATTACAACTATACACCAGAGTGACCTAAGCAGATACTATTGATATGGTAGAACTTGCAAAAAAGAATATCAACATCTACTAGTTTCACAATACTACTAGACAGTTTAGGAGTTACTATCAAATAGGATACACCTTACAGTTAAGACAAGAGAACTATCAAGAAACAACAGAACAAGAATCCACCAGAATTCTGGGATTAAACTATTGAGAAAGGTGCATAGCTAAAAAAACCTTCAAGGTATTCTAATATTGGCCTTCCATATTGAAACACCTTTGTAAGAATGATATTACTATTACTGTACTACAGCACTACTTAGAACATTCTAGTTACTTGAATCTGAAAGAAGAAATCAATACTTCCTTATCAAGATTAGAAATAGGCACCGCTGACATCATAGTCACTGCTAACATCATAGTCACTACTGACATCATAGGCACTGCCGACATTATAGGCACCGCCAACATTGTAGGCACCACCAATATCATCGGCATCGCCGACAACATCAATACTATTGAAGATTTATAGTTAGTTTATATTATCAATCTTAGCCTTTCAATTTGTATAAATATCTCTCAATTCTTTATTCAATAAACATCAGTCTTTAAGTCAATCAGTTCTTCAATCCTCAAATTCCCTTAAACAATTTCTTATACAAACACATCAACCTTATATGACTCTCTACAAAGAAGCCAAAACCTCAAGAGGTTTTGCATAATACAGATAGTTGCAGACTTATTAAATTGAAGTTCTGCACTATTCTTGCAATCCCTTTTTAAAAATGAGTTCAATAGCAGTGCACACTCAAGATCCCTTTGAGAGCTAAAGATCTCACCCCTTCTACATATATCAAGAGCACTAAAGACTATAGGTCTGAAATTCATAATTAATAATCTTATAAAGAAACAAAGTACTTTCGATATCTTAGAAACCTTGCGACATACTCAGAGATTCCTAAGTCCAACATGGATTAGTATCATCAGATACTTCCTCACAGGCAGTTTATAAGAAACCCCCTTATAACCTTGGTAGTCTAAGCCTGCATCAATGGGAACACTTACAAAATAAAGAAGAAGAAACTTTATTACTCTATCTCTTAGAAAATTACCCAATAGATAACAACCATCTAGAAGAAGAAATCAACATTTGCTTATCAGGATCAGATACAGAAGAAGATATAGATATTGCTGATATGATAGACACTGCTGACATTATAAGCACTGCTAACATTATAGGCACTGCCAACATCATAGACACTACTGACATCATAGGCACTGTCAACATCTATAATATAGATTTCATTAATATGTTATTTGATTTCTAAATTAGTAATCAATATTCTAAGTAGTAACTTGGGCAGCTACCCATATAGCACCTCAAGAATTTTATATAAATATTCCTTAATTCTTTATTCAATAAACTTTACTTCTAAAGCTGTACATACTCAAAAACCTTTTAAGAGCTTAAGATCTCACTCTTTTTATATATATCAAGAGTGCTAAAAGACTAGTAAGTCCAAAAATAATAATTAATATTTTTATAAAGATATTGTAAGAGTGATATATATAAAAAGGCAACAATAAACACTCACAGAAATATAACAAACAACCATGCCTACCATCAACTGCCAAAACCAGAGGACTCAAGAGCCTTATCCAACTCAACCATAGTAAAGAAATACTGCCAGATGTTTAACACCACTTTAACCAAACTATGAACAGATCAAGAACATAGTGAAGAATGCAATCATTAACTGACATAATAAACCAGTACTACTATACGCAAGAGTGACTCAGGAGGACACTATTGAAATGGTAGAACTTGCTAAAGGAAATATCAACATCTACCAATTTCAAAATACTGCAGAAATAGTATGAATACTTTTGTATTTGGGTGTGATATAACTATGTCTTTCACAGTTGAAGCAGGTCTTTATTTTCTTTCAATCATCTTTCTTTTCTTCTTTTTTGAAATTGTTTTTCTATATCAGATTGTTTTTGTAGTTTCCTCACCTTCCTCTGAATCCTTCTTAGAAGTTAAATCTTCCTTGATGATAAGTATCAGTAGTTGATTTGCTACTTGAGCTGGGGTTCTAATTCTTGTTTTCTGTTTGAGTTTATTATACTAATAGAATTATACATGCTGATTTGATAACTATGCCAAAACATCATTGCTTATGAGTATATAGGCTCTCTCTCTTCTTAATATGAGTTTTTAACTACTGTAGAAGTATCTTGAATAAGATGTTGGCTTGTGCACCACAAATGATATGATTGTTGTCATTATAAGATATTCCAATGATAATGAGATTAGTATCAATTTCTGCTGTAAATGCTTTAAAGGTTTTAGTTCCTTCAGTATTAAATCTTGCTATAGCTAGTCATTTCTCTACTTTAGTAATATGTGCACTACTGTAAAATTTATCAATTAGTAGAGATCTAAGGCCTTATTGTATAGGGATATTTGGATATCCTAGTTAGGCTATGCCAGCTACTTGAGCTGCTATCAAAGTTGTATTTTGCTATATTAAAGGTTTTCTAGGCAGATTTTGCCATCAGATTACTTCTGATTTTCTGAGAAATCTAGTAATTTTGTTGACTTATACATATGACTTAGTATATACTTGTTTGGGTGTATGATTGACATTGTTAATAAGTCTATTGTCTAGTACTTGATTATTATTCCAGCTGTTGGCATTATAATTGGCTTCAATGGCTAATATAAATATAATAATTTCTTTGGCTTCTCTATCGAATGGTTATAGATTAATAGCTTTGGTTATTTGACTTAGTTACACTACTTATCCTATAACTGCAGTTAAGGCTGCAACTTGAACAGTCAATGTAGCAATTGTGGCATTGGCTATTATATTAGTAAATATAGTTGATATAAGTAGTAGTGATATAGGAGGTTTATCTTCTTCTCTATCTATATATTAAATATATTCTCTTACTTTGTGATTAAATATTTCGTCTTTTAAATTAAGATCTTCTAATTCTTTAAGTATATTGGCTTTAAGAGTAATTCCTTGAATAGTTATATCAGTGTCTTCTATAAAGACAGTATCAGTGTTATAATAGACAGTTGTAATAGGTTTATATAATTTGCTTATTTTAGATACTTCTTGGAATGGTGATCTGCTTGATCTATATAAAAGTGATTAATTTAGATATTACAAATAATCACTACTATACCACAATAATACTTAAAACATTCTAGTTATACAATCTACACTGTAGATACTATTAATACTACCAAAATTATTAACACTGTAGATACCATCTACACTGTCAAAATTATCAACACTGTAGATATTATCCATACTATAGATATCATTTACACTGCAGATTTCATTAATACTATTGATATTAAAGATTTATAGTTAGCTTATATTATCAATTTTAGTCTTTCAATTTTGTATAAATATCTCTTAAATTCTTTATTTAATAAATTAGTTTAAGTTCAGTATTTATAGTTAGCTTATATTATCAATTTTAGTCTTTCAATTTTGTATAAATATCTTTTAAATTCTTTATTTAATAAATCAGTTCAAGTTTAGTTCTTCAATCTTCAAATTCCTTTAAAAATCTCTTACAATATATTGACTTATACAACTCTCTATAAAAGCCAGAACCTCAAGAGGCTTTGCATAATGTAGATAGTTGTGAACTTATTAAATTGAAATTCTGCACTATTTTTGCAACCTTTTGAAGTGACTTCTAAAGCTGTATATACTTAAAGACCTTTTGAGAGCTTAAGATCTCACCCCCCCTTCTATATATATCAAGAGCACTA
Source organism: Endogone sp. FLAS-F59071 (assembly GCA_003990785.1). Lineage (NCBI taxonomy): Eukaryota > Fungi > Mucoromycota > Endogonomycetes > Endogonales > Endogonaceae > Endogone > Endogone sp. FLAS-F59071. The sequence goes on along the minus strand of RBNK01001883.1, from coordinate 4,080 downwards.
AAAGACTATAAGTCTAAAAATCATAATTAATAATTTTAATTAATAATTTTATAAGAAACAAAATACTTTCAATATCTTAGAAACCTTGTAATATACTCAGAGATTCCTAAGTCTAATGTAGATTAGTATTATCAAATGCTTCCTTACAAGTGGTTTAGAAGAAACCCCTCTTACAACTTGATAGCTGCAGGTTATAAAACACCATCAACCTCCTTACAACTTGGTAGCTACAGGTTACAAAACACTGTCAATCTCCTTATAACTTGATAGCTATGGGTTATAAAACACTATCAACCCCTTACAACTTGATAATAGCAGTAATGAAAAACTATTCTTAAACTATCTAGAAAACTACTAAGATACAACTTTGGTAGCAGCAACAATAATACTCAATATAATGAACATTTAGTATTATCACAATTATAATATAATCAATATTTAAGGAACATACACTATGAACATTTTATTAAGGCCTAAATTCTTTTAGAGTACTTGTGATATACTTAGAGCAACACCAAAAATATATATAAATCAGCAAGAAGACTACAATATTGAGGAGGAATAGAGATGATTACAACAATGAGAGATATAGACAGACTTTAAAAGTAGGCAAACTTTGTAAATGGACTTTATAAAGATATATCAATACAAGCAACCTTGAGAAGATGATACGAATTATTTGTTGGAGATATAGATTACCAAATCAGTATTGATAGAAATACTTTAGAGCAACAAGCACTAGCTGATATAATAATAATAGCCAAGATAGAAATTGATAAATAATAACTAATGAAACAAATTACTAGTAATTGAAACAGTTATAAAACACTTAGACAACTACTGCCAAGACGCTTCAACAATCATTGCATCAAACTGAACAGAATCAACACTATACAAGAAAAACAACTTACAGAATACTAAATAACTTTCTTACAGAAATAGTATAGATACTATTTTCCCAAAAGGGGAAGAGTTGTAAAAGTGATTAATTTAGACATTACAAATAATTGCTACTATACTACAGTAATACTTAAAACATTCTAGTTATATAATCTATACTGTAGATACAATTAACACTGCTGAAATTATCAATACTGTAGATACCATCTATACTACTAAAAATTATCAACACTATAGATACTATCTACACTGTAGATATCATCTACACTGCAGATTTCATCAATACTGTTGATATTAAAGATTTATAGTTAGCTTATATTATCAATCTTAGCCTTTCAATTTTATATAAATATCTCTTAAATTCTTTATTCAATAAATTAGTTCAAGTTCAGTTCTTCAATCTTCAAATTCTCTTAAAAATCCCTTACAATATATTGACTTATATAACTCTCTATAAAAGCTAGAATCTCAAGAGGCTTTGCATAATGCAGATAGTTGTGAACTCATTAAATTGAAGTTCTGCACTATTCTTGCAACCTTTCAAAATAACTTCTAAAGCTGTATATACTCAAAGACCTTTTGAGAGCTTAAGATCTTACCCCCCTTCTACATATATCAAGAGTATTAAAAGACTATAAGTCTGAAAATCATAATTAATAATTTTACAAGAAACAAAGTACTTTTAATATCTTAGAAACCTTGCAACATACTTGAAGATTCTTAAGTTCAATATAGATTAGTATTATCAGATGCTTCCTTACAAGCAGTTTAGAAGAAACCCCCTTATAGTCTAGATATATGTCTGAATATAGATGTTGTAAGGTTGATAGGTTCCTTAATTAATAATGGTATGATAGGTACAGTTGATCCTAATATCAGAAAATGGTTAATTAATCCATAAACTATTTTACTAAGAGCTATAAATAAAATAGCTATGAATATAGATACTAGTTATAGACTATGAACTATTATTGGTAAATAGCCATAAACAGCTATAAACTACCCTAGAACTCTATTAGAACAATATTGTAAACTATAAACTGGTTAGAATAGCCTTTGAATAGCCTGCGAACAGCCTATAAATATAGATACTAGTCATAGACTATGAACTAAAAATAGTTTTCTGATAATTATGTTGTTTAGCAAATTGTATAAGATCTTCTATTACTAATTTCTCAAATAATCTATTTACGATTTAATAGTAAATAGTGCCTCAGTGTGTTAAGTAATTAAATAATAAGTTATATAGTAATCTACTTTTTAATAATTTGTTGATTATTATATCCTTATACAGTAGATGTGAGGTTAGTAAAATGGTGTTCTGCACATATGATTGAAATAATATTATAATCTCTCTTGATATTCTTATAAAGGAAGTCTTGAAATGCTTTGAAGTAGATATCAGTTCTAAGAGAGTTTTCGAATTACTCTAAAAGTTTGTTGTAGAGTTCAAGATATATTTCACCTCATAAATAAGCTACAGTTATTGAATTAGTGCTTTATAGCAGTTGCTAATATTATATCTACTTGAAGGGTATTATAATATATATTGCCTCTCTGGCTGTTGGAAATCAAATGTGTATAGTGTTTTTTAGTAGCACTCTATATATTGATTATATCTAAAATGAAATAATAATTCTAGACTTTTTATAAAATATTAGTAGTATGTTTCTCATTATTAGTTATTATGATAGTTTTTTATTACCACTGCTACCAAGTTATAAGAGAGTTCTTTCTAAACTGCCTATGAGAAAGCATCTAATGATACTAATCTATATTGGACTTAGAAATCTCTGAGTATATTGCAAGGTTTCTAAGGTATTGAAAGTACTTTATTTCTTTTTAAAATTATTAATTATATATTTCAGACTTTGAAGTCTTAGCACTCTTGATATATGTAAAGAAGAGGTTGAGATCTTTAGCTCTCAAAGAGATCTTAAGTGTATACTGCTATTGAACTAAAGTTTATTGAATAAAGAATTGAGAGATATTTATATAAAATTCTTGAGGTGCTATATGGGTAGCTGCTCAGGTTACTACTTAGAATATTATTAGTTATACTATTGTAATTGATTTAGAAATTTCATTTATTATTGAATAAAATATCAACAATATTGATAGTATTAATAGTGTTAATGATTTTGGCAATATTGATATTTTTGATAGTATAGATAATATTTATAGTATTGATAATTTTAGCAGTATAGACACTATCTATAGTATTGATAATTTCAGCAGTGTAGATAGTATCTACAGTGTTGATAATTTTAATAGTATAGATTTCTTCTTCTATATCCAATCTGGATAAGAAAGTATTAGTTTCCTCTTTAAGACAGTTGTTATTTACTAGGTAATTTCCTAAGAGATAAAGTAGCAATGTTTCTTCTTCTATATTTCATAAGTTTTCCTATTGATGTGGACTTAGATTACTAAGGTATTTCAATGTAGAAGGCTAATGTTGGAATATATTAAAGGTCTTTTTAGCTATGTGTCTTTCCTAAGAGTTTAATCTTAGATATTTGGTGGATTCTTATTCTATTAGTTCTTAATGGTTTTCTTATCTTAATTATAAGATATATCTTATTTGATAGTAGCTTCTAAATTGTCTAATGGTATTGTTAAGTTAGTAGATGCTGATATTTCTTTTTATAAATTCTACTATATTAATAGTATCCTCTTGGGTTACTTTAGTATAATTGTGGTAGTTTATTGTATCAGTTGATAATTACATTCTCCACTATGTTCTTGATCTGTTCATAGTTTGGTCAGAGTAGAGTTAAGTATCTGGTAGTATTTCTTTGAGTAGGATAAGGTTCTTGAATCCTCTAGATTTGGCAGTTGATAGTAGGTATAATTGTTTTATTATGTTTTTATAAGTGTTTATCAATAACTTTTTATATATTACTCTTATATTATTAGTACCTTTTTATATATTACTTTTATATCAGTCTTCAGACTCATAATTTAAATTTGTAGAATTAGTTGATACTATAATTTACAAAATGCATTATATTTGTAAGGGGGTTTCTTCTAAACCGCCTATGAGGAAGCGTCTGATGATACTAATCCGCGTTGGACTTAGGAATCTCCGAGTACGTCGCAAGGTTTCTAAGGTATCGAAAGTACTTTGTTTCTTTGTAAGATTATTAATTATGAATTTCAGACTTATAGTCTTTAGCG
>RBNK01001882.1:0-13028 GCA_003990785.1 Endogone sp. FLAS-F59071 | reverse complement strand
AAAAAAAAAAAGGTGGAGGGTAAAGGAGGTAGAAAGATAGTATGTTTATAGATGTACATGCAAAAGAAAACTCATCATACCTACTAAAACAAGGTGGAAGAAATCAAACAGATGGTCAAAGCTAAAAAAGATGGGAGGGGACGAGGAAGAGGCACTACATGGATCCACCAAAATCATCCCACCTCTGCACCAACCACCATAACAGAACGGGTATGACAGTAGCGTACAAGATGGCAAGAAACGTCAGGTGTCCAATAGACACCATGCATCAATACCTATACCAATTTTCATTAACTTATTTAACAATAAATTCGCTACATTCTTCATTGCTCATCACCTATCACCTCCCATATCCTTGTGGCTGCCCCTGCCCATATCCCGCCGCGGGTCTCCCATACTGTTGCTGTGCGGCCGCCCCCGCCGCGGGTTGCGTCCCAGGCCTTTGCGCCTGTCCCTGTTGTGGATACCCATACCCCTGCTGCTGCGCTGCATATCCCGAGCCGTACTGCTGCCCCTGCTGCTGGTATCCGTACTGCGCCGCCCCACCCGCGGGTGGTTGGTAACCTCCTTGGGGAGGCGCGCCCCCTGTGGGCTGTTGGTAACCTCCTTGGGGAGGCGCGCCCCCTGTGGGCTGTTGGTACCCACCCTGCGGGTAGAAGCCATATTGTCCAGGCTGAGTGTAGGTGGGCCCCGGTGTCCCGCCGGCGTACCCGCTCGGGGCGACAGCAGATGTTTGGTAGGGTGTTTGGGGCGGCGCCTTCTGGTAGGCTGAAGTATCCTGGTATGAAGGCACTGGGGTTGAGGCTAGGTGGCTGTATTGGCTCTGTTGCTGCTGGTAGGCGTAGGGTGAGGGGCTGGCAGCGGTAGCGGCGGCTACATTCGGGGTAGGAAGGTAGCCTGGGACCGGGGCTCCAGGAGCCTGAGCCGGGTAAGCATTGTAAGCGGGGTTGGCAGGAGGAATAGCGGTGGTTTTGGCGCCGAAAGCATCTGAGGCGTCAAAGGCGGAGGTGAAGACAAAGGTGCGGTCGCGGATGATACACTCGATCTTGATCTCAGTGAGGCCAAAATACATGCGGATCGTCATGTTGACCTTGTCGCCGTGCTTGACACCTGGAAGGACGGGCATCTTAATCGGGAAGCTGGCAACCTTGCGCACGGCTGGATTCGTGGTCAGACGCGGAGGGGTATCATCGCCGTCGTATGCGTAGAGATCTGTTTGTGCGTTGCAGATGAAAAAAAGAAAGAGAATCATATATTTGATAATTCTTACAAAAAATTTCCAAAAATAAAAATAAAAAAAAATTAATGCGTACCCGAATCTGTATCGTTAGGATACGTGATGACAAAATTCTTTGATACGACCTCATCAACCTTGACGCTCTGTCCTTTTTGCACATAAACGCTAAACCTTTGTCTGCAGAACAGCCTATTATCTGCGCCCACAACCGAGTACTCGATGGGATCCAATCCAGGTTGGTACAGCATGCGGGTCTCGACGCCGTAGCTCCTTCTTGACACACGCTCTGTAACGGTCTGCGGGTTGAGGCCAAAGTAGACGGCGCCGCGCACGACAGCGAGCTCTCCACGGGGCGGGACGCCAATCATGCCGACGCGGTTGCCAAACGTTTCTTCGACGCGACGGAAGAGATAGTTGGACTGGCCAAAGCCGCCGACGAGGAAGATGGCCTCAAGGCGAGGTGACTGCTGCAGCTGGCCTTCGATCAGTGCCAGCACCTGCTGGATCACAGGCTCAAAGACCTCGTTGCGAAGTTCCTCAGGGGGAAGATGAAGCACACCAGACTCGACGCCGATTGCGTCGTCTGTCAGATCGCCTAGGCCCATGGCCGCGGGAAGCTGGAGGAAATGGTCTTCATAGCCGTCGAATTCAGGCTGTAGGTGTGTGTGCAAACATTGGCCGTTGAGTTTTTTTCTAAAGAAATAATTCCAAAACCGCATACGCACCAAAATATACTAATTTTCAAACCACCCGCACTCCAGTAATCTCCACTCACACCTCGCTTACCTTGATCAAATCTATAAAACTATCCATAACCGTCTCAAATGCAGTTTCTGGAATCTTCGATATATGTGCCCAAAATTTCCTCCTCAGCAACGCCCTCATCTTTTCGTCAAGGAACGTGCTCCCGCAGCTTCCACCATGCCCCTTGGTAACTTCCTTGAGAGTGCGGGGGCCGCCCTCGAAGCGTTGGTCGATCTCGAAGACGATTAGATCTACTGTGCCGCCACCAGCGTCACAGATCATAAACCGCTGCCCCGAAGTCAGATTAAACTGGTCCGACTTGCGCTCGCAGTAGAGTGCCGCGGCCTCGGGCTCCGAAATCAGCATCAAACGTTCAGGATGGTCCGTGGGACTGATGATCCCAGCTAAAATTGCCGCCTGGCGGGTCGCCGTCTTGGCTTGGTCGGACCACATGGCGGGGACGGTTAGACACTATGTGGAGGAATTTGGGTAAGAGTCAGGGTTTCATATCAACTTTAAATAACCTTTAATTTATACATAACCCTAGCCTTAGATCCATCGAATGATTTGAAACCATCCCCCTTTCTTCCTGATACTCACATAGCGGAATTTGGTCGGATCATAATTCCCTGCAAAACCTTTCTGGAGCTCCGACGTAACGTGCCCGTGGAACGCGCGGAGGTAGTCGCCAATAACTTCGACGACGTTAAGATTGTTGGGTAGCGGCTCGAGGTGCAAATTCTCGTCGAGATACAACTTGAATTTAGAAAGTAGAACGTGGTCCTGGGTGTTGGGTTTGGAAGCCGCACGCCGTGCCCCATGGCCCCAATCCACTAATTCACGTGAGCCACGCTTGTAGAAGGCCAGGGTTGGAGTCTGGGAAAGAGTAGAAAAGAGAAATGGGAGTGAGCGACGAGACTACGTGCAAAAATAACTGGGAAAGAGGGAAAGAAGAGTTTTACCTTAGGGTATACATTACTATTTTGCTTGGGCCTATTAGTGATACGAACGGAAGGAGAAAATAAATGTTATTTATACTCATTTCCTTTTTCTCTCTCTCTCTCTTTTTTTTCTCTCTTTCTTTCATATCTTTCTCTCTCTCTCTCCCTTTCTCTCCCTTTCTTTCTCTCTCTATACACATATATAAACAAGATTTCGCGATTTTTATTCAATCCATCCATACCATTTCGTGATATCAATGACATCCTTGTTCTGAGTAAGAGCATAGCAGCATCCCTAATAGCACGAAAGAGACAACGTAAACAAGGAACGGGGTAGAGAGATGTGAACAACTTGTAATCGGAATATTCAAAAGTTCCGGAAAAAAAAAAAAAAAAAAAAAAAGAAAAAAAAAAAAAAAAAAAAAAAAAAAAAAGAGGGGGGGAAAGTTCCACATGAAAACTTACACTGAATGTGGTGCCAAAGTCTGCAAGATAAAATGCGATTGAAAAGGGACGTGGACGAGATCAAATGTCAGAGTCTGAAACCTTTCTTTTTTTCTTTTTTTTTGGATTAACAAGATGTGAAGTTTGCAATATACCTATGCCAATGATGACGGAATAGTCATCGGCGTTGAAGGAGGACGAGTTCGGCGGTGCCGCCATGACGCTCCTTGTTCTTTGCTAGGGGCTTGTTCTGTTACTGTAGTTGGGGGGAGGATGGGGAGGAGAAGTTTGCTCCTGGGTTTAACCAAGACAATTCGGATGTGGCTGCTGCGGAGAGAAGCGTAGCCAGGGTTTTGAAAAAAGGACTTTTTGGCCCTTGGGCTATTTTTAGCACAGATGCCGATCACGGGGCATGCGTTACATTCGGCAAGCCAGGTTATGACCCCCATCTGATGTGCTTTCCCATGCTTCTTTCTCCTCTCTCGTCGCTATCGAGGCATCACCAACGTAACGTCGTGCTCTGCTGATCAACCAATCACAAACCGATTGTCTCTCAATTGGACGGTCTTGGTCCTTCATTTGGCCGGAGGCGCATGAAAAAAAACTCAGCAAGGATGGAGTGATGGAGTGGTTATTTTTTTTCGGGATAAAGGAGAACATTGGATCCAAGAGTGTAAATCAAACATGTATGTACATATAGCGACTCTTTATTACCACCATAAATAGCTATAAACAGAGGTACAAGAGTAACCGAAACAATGAACTCAGCCAGAATTTCGGCGGTAATGTCTACTACTAATAGCCATGACTTCCTCATGCTGTTTCAAGAACCTGCTATTTGTCCAATCAATATCAACGGAAACCATCAAGCAATTTGCCCCCTACATTCTGCACGTTTGGTACGGATATCCTTAATGCTTTAATGATTAAAAAAACTTCGGAAACTTCACTATGAAGACTTTCCACTTTCGGTTCGTGCTGGACGATGTTGCCATCCACAGTGAAGACCCAAACTTTAACTTTTTTTTTTTTTTTTTTTTTTTACTGTGGGAAAATTAAACTGGTACAATAAATAGTTTGCTTAGGCGATTTACGTATGATAAATAAAGTCTGTCTCTGAAATTACATTTGCATTTCTTCTCATACAGCATCACGTATTTGTTCATTGACCAAAACCTTGTGGAGACCTAGAATACATTCTACAATACGGTCTCCTTCAACACAATATATTCGCCGATTTTTTTTTTTTTTGTTTTACCTATACCAAGCTTTTGAATAGTCGTCGAATTCAAGATCCATGGTGATGACTTGGATGCGGGTGCCATAGTTGGTCACCAAGTCGCGCGACGTATGCAGGAGTCGAAGGAGCCTGTCGTACGTTTCCTATTCCGTACCGTAATCAATAATACGAGCGGTAGCAAACGATAGAAACACAGCAATGATGTCCAGAACCACCTGTTCCAAACACGTCTAGATTGTGTTTGAGCATCTCGAAAAGAATGTCGAGCAATGAATTTATCTTGTTCACAGTAGCCAGGAGAACATACTCCAATGTAATTTTATCAAGTCTCTGCTGAATTCGTTGATGAAGTTCTGAAACTGCTCACCCAAATGCAGATATTCCAGATTTGATTCGAAAAGATCCAAGGGATCTAGTGCAGCGACGATGATGCACATCAGAAGTTTGAGCAACGGAGCCTGTAGAGGTTCATGTTCATGGGCAAGCACACATGAGGGATGGCGTTGAGGTCGTCATCATGTTTGCTGAGCTGGAGGATGATCGCACCGTTCGGGTCTGTTGGCTCGGTTTCTTAAGCAGCTGCTTGGCACCACCGGAAACGAGAGCTTTGAACAATGCCGTACCGAAATATTGAAGAGTATTGCATTGTGTGGAAGTCATTGGCCAAGAGTCAATTTATTTTACCTGAGATGACAGGACATCCATCTTTGTGTGCTTTTTTTTTTTTTTTTTTTTTTTTGCATTCCTTGTTGTGGTACTCTCAGGGTCGAATGGAAAGGAATAAACCATCCACGTCGCCAGAGGCGGCGTTCTCGTTGAATTTCGCGGTTCGTCGGTGTTGGTGTTAGAAACCCGGACATGTACGAGGGTTTCACCGCGCCGTGGACACAGAGTCGTGCTGAGCACTCGCTCCTGTTGCTTATGCTACGAATAAAAAAGAACATTTTCTCATTTTAGGAACTTATGTTAATATTAGATAAAGAAGAATTGGGGAAGTGATGATTTGAAATTGGGCCACGACAAAAGTTGGAGGTCAATGCAAATTTGTTTTGTGATCGAGGCTGTACGCTTCTTCACTTTGTTGAATGGCAAACTTTCTTTGTATACTTGACAGGAGCGTGACATTGTGCTATCGTAAGGGCTTACTCAATTTAATAAAATATTTCCTTAAACTTTGTGCCAGAGAATGACAATCTCTATGTCATAAATATTTCCTCCACGACCCCACAACGCCAAAACGAACAAAGGGTGATTTACTTCATTTTACAAAACACTTTTTCGAAAAAGTATCTGCTGAGAGATTACCTTCTGTCAAGATGGCTCTCGTTTGCTCATTTCACCTTTGTTTCAATCGTATACATCCTACCGTCCATATATAATTCCCACGGAGCAGTAAAATTTTCTGCTCACAATTTGCTTCCGCAATTAATTAATTATTGTAGCATTTGAGGAAAAGCAGTATTGAAAACTTCTGTCTAAATTAAACAATGGGTTTAGTTTCTTTTTATTTATAGCAGGATTGCCCCTCATTATAAAAAATCTCATCCCAAGCCAGCAATCGTATGTCGTTTGTTCCTACATATAAAAACCTGAAAAAAAAAAAAAAAAAAAGATACACTGCTTATCACTAATGGAAGAGAGGGAAAATTTAAAGTCAATCACCAAGTCCCATATTTTGATTGCTTTTGGTATAACATGTTTACTCATATTTCGTAAAAACAACCATTCTGAAAGCTCTGTTGTCAACGGTAACTTTTTGTGCAGGCCGCAGAGTATTCGGCGCTCTTCTAGGATTGGTCTATTATTTGTTTGCCGCATCCGTTTTACGGAAGGCGCGAATGGTAACATCCATAGTCTGAGATATATTTTGAATGCAACCACGCTATTTGCTGTTCGCTTTTTGTCGTTCACTGTTCGTCATTCGCTTTTTTTTTTTTTTTTTTTTTTTTTTTTTTTTATTATTTTTTTTTTTTTTTTTTTTTTTTTTTTTTTTGTTTTTTTTTTTTTTTTTTTTTTTTTTTTTTTTTTTTTTTTTAACAAGCTATGCTTCTTTTCAGTCATCTTTGTATCCTTAGAAAATAGCGACACCCATATCATATACTTAAACCCAATTGTAGACTGCGTCATCCCGTAACGTGAGTTTGATCCTTTTGTTACCTTCCCCCCACACTCCTCGTACACTAAATTATAATGGCAACACCCCAAGTAATCATTCACGACATTACACTCCACCTTAACCCACCCTACCGCGAGAGAAATGATAGGTTCTGTGCATTGCTACACCGTCTCGGCTATTGAAAGCCAAAACGCAACGCCGGCGGACGACTTAAATAGTCTCTGGAAATCTCGGTTAAAGCGTTGTATGGTGGTAATATTGATCTTGATATTGCGAGCGAAGCAAAAGTTTACTATTCACTAATTTTTTTTTTTTTTTTATCGTACTGGTGATGTGTACTATGGACATATCTATCTGCAAACCTTTTTTGACTACGCGGCATCTTTTATTACAAGTTGAATGTGCCGCCACTCTCCATCAGATTTGGCGAAGTACACGTTGACACGATGGCTCTCGTCCGCCCCTTAAAGTTAGCATAAATAAACACTATTAAAATTAGTACCATTGTTTTAGTTTTAGTCCTCAGAAAATTGAATACGTACTTTTTTCGCACGCTTCATGTAACACGATACCAGCATGACAATATAAATAATAAACAAACGAACTTTTATAACCTTCATTTCATGACAAGCAAACCAAAAAAGGGTCGTTGCCACAACTATTCAACTCCATTCGCGGCACAAATTTGCACATGTTGAATTTCCGGCCAACCTTTTTTTCTAAAAAAAAAAAAAAAAAAAAAAAAAAAAAAAAAAAAAAAAAAAAAAAAAAAAAAAAACCCTTCTTTAATTTTTTTTTTTTTTTTTTTTTTTTTTCCAGACCGTTTGGATTCCTTTTTTGGTGGGTGGTTTTCGGTAATGCGTTAGTTGAACCAAAAGAATGAGGAGCGGGGTTGGTTACCTTTTCAATAAGGAATCATTGTAAAGTAAAACACTTGGGGGCCGCAGCATTACAAGCTGAAATCGATTTCTGAATGAGTCATGAGTCGTCACCCGCCACCTAAGCTGCGAACTCTTTTGGACCTTTTTTTACGTGTGGGAATATCGATCCTTTTTTTTTTTTTTTTTTTTTTTTCTCCCTTTTTGATGATCTGATGATTCATCTTACGAAGGGGTGAGGTTTGTGGTTTTTTTTTAAAAAAAAATTATTTTTTTTTATCCGTAGGATAACTATAGAAGATCGTAAAATTGTTTTGGATGGATTGTAATATATTGATAATAGGCTATACTAAGCATTGCTATGTAAAGCCACCATCTCCTACTAGATCTCATAAGAGAACAAGGCTCCATTAAGCAATGCCTGAAGGAATATCTCCCAAGCTCCCCTGTCTATCTTGATCTTATAGCTGTACAGTTATATATTCAATCACCTGTATGTTCCTATATTAGCTATATATCATCAGGAAACTATTTTCAGTTTATAGTCTATAACTAGCATCTATGCTTATAGGCTGTTTGCAGGCTGTTCACAGGCTGTTCTAGCCAGTTCATAGTTTGCAATATTGTTCTAGAGGTGTTTGTGATTTGTGATATTGTTCTAACAGAGTTCTAGAGTAGTTTATAGCTATTTGCCAATAATAGTTCATAGTCTATAACTAGCATCTATATCTATAGCTATTTTGTTCATAGCTCTTAGTAAAATAGTTTGCAGCTCTTAATAAAATAGTTTGTAGATTAATTAACCATTTTTCTGATAATCTTTGATATATAAGCCTTATTTTAGATAATAATATATATATATCTACCTCCTTAGTCTTTGATATCAGATACTGTCTAAAGTGAAAATAAGTCTAACTAAGTATATTTCTAATAATTCAATATGTGATCTTCTATATCTTATAGTTTATTATATTGTTTACCTTAAAGAGTAGAATAATAATAGTATTAAACTTATATATAAAGAATATAATAATAGATCTCATTCTAGAAATGTATAATTCTATACTATATATATTATAATATAAAATATAACAAATAAATATAGGTTCTCTACCAGCTCACTACAATGAGCAATAATAATAATAAAAAAAAATAGATATCAAGTAAGATGATAAGAATAAGGGTACTGATCTATTTTTGTTTTAGAGCCATTCTGAGGCTTTTATATATATATAGTTAATAAGAAAATAATAATTTTTAACTGCTTTTTATTAAAGCAAAATATTAAGCTATTTATACAAAACAATAATATAGAATGGTAGAATAAATAGCCAGATATAAAGTGCAAATACTATTATAAAGAATAAAAGAAAGGAAAGAGAGTAGAGGATTTAAGCTCAAATACTTAAAAATACAAGAGTTAAGATAGAAAATGATATCTAGAGAGCTATACAATCCAAGGTATAAGAATATAGCAATTATACTACAGTATCTACTCTTTGAGGAATTTCTTCTTGAAGAAATCTACACTGCTAAAATCCATACTATCAAAATACAACTCTCCCAAATTCTTATAGAATCAGATAATAAAATCTGTCAAGAAGTGATGGAACTATTTAATTTCTTATACTCTTTTGATCCTTGTAATACAGCAATTATTTCCACATCTATTTAATCTTTTAATTCCATCAGTGATTGTTCTATTCAATTTCTTATACTCTTCTGACCCTTATATAATCTGTCAAGAATAATGCAGCAATAGTTTACATATCTATTTGATCATTTAGTAGAATTCCATCAGTGATCATTCTTATCCTTTTCAATCATTCCTACTATTACTATTCCCATTACTCAGAATTAATATAGCAGTTTTTTTATACTTTTATTTTGATTATTAAGTATTCTTATTGCTTAGTTATCTAAGTTCTTGATCATCAGATCATTTCTTATTTATCAGTTATATTGCATCATTTATTTGTTATATATTTAACTTTGACCTTTTTGTATAAATATTCTTTAAATTCTTTATTTAATAAACTTTAGTTCAATAGCAGTACATACTCAAGATCTCTTTGAGAGCTAAAGATCTCACTTCTCTTATATATATCAGGAGCACTAAAGACTATAAGTCTGAAATTACAATTAATAATCTTATAAAGAAATAAAGTACTTTTAATATCTTAGAAACCTTGTAATGTACTTAGAGATTTCTAAGTCTAATGTGAATTAGTATTATCAGATACTTCCTTACAGGTGGTTCTAGAGTAACTCCCTTATATAAGGAGTTATTTTATTTATATATTACTGATATGTGTAGCATGTATATCAGAAAAATAGTTAATTAATCTATGAACTATTTTACTAAGAGCTATGAACAAAATAGCTACAAATATAGATGCTAGTCATAGACTATGAACTATTATTGATGAATAGCTGCAAACAGCTACAAACTACCTTAGAACTCTGCTAGAACAATATCATGAACCATGAACTAGCTAGAACAGCCTGTGAACAGCCTACAAACAGCCTATAAGTACAGATGCTAGTCATAGACTACAAACTGAAAATAGTTTCCTGATAAAGATACCAAGTTTCTTTATTGTCTGATCTATAGATAATATATACAATGGCAGACATGTATATAGCTACTTATAGAATTCTGCTCATATGTAGTCAGCCATGAAGAAACGTGATCTGATTATGTGGCTTAAGCATTACTAAGTAAGTTTCGGGGGCCACATTAGCAATATTCTATTATCGAAATGCGAACGTTTTGCTTGCGAATTTGTGACTCTCTCTTTTTTTAATGTGACGATAATTAATCCATTCTTGGTCGTGCTTAAGACTTTTTGTTGGTCATCATAAACTCGGATTTAGAACCCCCCTTTTATAATTTTCCTCTTGATGCATACATAGCGTAATCATGACAGGTAGGCAACACTCTTACACTCTTGGTCGATGGAAACATTTTTCGCCCCTGCACAGCTTGCTTTTTTTTTTTTTTTTTTTTTTTTTTTGGTATATATGTGGTGGAATAGAAACAAGAATATTACAGCAGGTTAGTCATGCGACTCCCGCAAGTTTGCTCATGAAGGACAACCTCGTCAGACAAAGAACATACAAGGGTTAAAATGATTCTTGGGTTGCCTCGCGTGCGATTCTTTATTGTAATGTTGTCACTTCTACATCGTTTTTTTTTTTTTTTTTTTTAAAAAAAAAAAAAAAAAAAAGATTGTCAGCTATTCGACACGTGCTTTTAGATCACGGGTCTCACGACGTTTTGTTCTTCGTTCTTCGACGACAGATATCACGCCATGCTTGGCGAACCGCCTCGCGCAAGCATGACGGCATTCCGGCAAAGACAAAGGCGTGATCACGCCGGCGGATGATGTGCAGCCGGCAGCTGGGGTGACTTTTTTGGGGGCAACCTTCATTCAGACTGTAATAAGTGAGCGATTGTTGTCGCGTGCGATAATTAATGGCTGGGCAACCACAAATTATAAGGTTGCCACGCATTTTCACGGGCTTGTTTGACAATTCAGATTTTCTGGGACCCACGTGTTTATCTGATTTCTCTCACACTGAGACTTTTTGATAATAAAAAAAAAACAATAACATTTACATCCAGTTCAGACCGATTGATGTTTTTACCGGTCGGTCCGTGCGCGCAATCGGGTCATAAACACGTTCAAAAAAAAAAAAAAACCCCTTACGTCACGATGACGTGTGAGCTTGCTCGGCAGGTATTTGTCACAGGATGACAGCGGTGACCCGACCGGACTGTGCACATGATGCATGCGGGCTTTCTTTTTGTTTTTGCCAGCAAGGGCCGGGCCCCCGGTTGTGGGTGGCGATCGGCCCAAACAAACATGGGAAAGGATCAGAAAAAAAACATTGAAACTCAAGGCCGTGTGCATTTTCGTTCAGGAGAGAGAAAAAGGGGGGGAAACGCCCTTAATTTTTTGCGCCCCGCGGGCTGTGGAAATTGCGGGGTAAAAAAAACTCAATACTAACGGCATGGATGCTTGAGCTTACAGGGGTGGCGTGGCGTTAACGCACCCCTTGTGTTTGTAAGGATACGCACAGGTTGTCCAATTCCGGGAACATTCTAACGCGTTTTCCAAGGCCCGACGGCACCGCGGTACCACGACCAGGCCCGAAATTTCCTTCCCAGCTGGAGGCATTTGCTAGCGGGGCTTGTCACGCGCAAACAAACAGAGGAGCTGGGGAGTTGGGGGAGATATGGGCTCTGGACCGACGAGAATTTCCGGAAAGGTGTCCATGAACAGGTGGGCTATTATTTTTGATGACGGACTATTTTTTTTGATGAAAGTGGCAGTCATCCACATGGCGCCTGATAAAAAAATTGGTCCGCCTGTAAGAGGGGCATTTGGAACGATTGGATTTTTGGGTGGACGGACGAATCAGGGCGTTCCAAGATTTTCTGTTCAGGCTGGTTAGCATGAGTAATTGCTGCCGGACAATGTGGCATTGGCGCTCCGTGATTCGCCCGCGGCGTCCGCTAGCGTCACCGGTCCGAGTCAGGTGCCGGTTCGCTTCCGCCTTGGCTGGAGCCGAGTCGCTTGAAATTGGAAATATGAAATTTATGCAATATATAGCAGACCCCGTTCTGCGCCCAGCTCCTTCTCCTTCTCTCCTTCCGAACAACAAAAGGCCCCCCCCCGTCCCGTCCCCCGCTCCCCGATACTGTGCTGTCCTGTGGAGATACCATAATTCCACTCGCCCCGTCCTCCCTTCGCACAAACGCTTCCGTATCGCTCCCACTCCATTGGAAAGCAACCCCGGCTTGTTCAACCATTCGACGCAAGCAACACGACCATTCGCTTCGACACCCTTCCCTCGCGTCAGCAACGCTCGACTTTTGGTTTATAGCGTTCTGTCCCCCGGTCCTATTCGTTTCTCGATAATTATTTACACCTCTCACACTTTTAATTCGCTGCAAAATATTCCTTATATATATTCGAATTTCTCCCCATACTATTACTCGTACCTCCCCCCCCATACAACATGGCGTTCTTCATCGCTCATTGCTAGAGGCCTTGCTCCTCCCGCGCAAACAACACACATCAAATATGTTCGCACCCCACTTAATGTTCGCTTCTCAACGATTTGACTCTTGGTCAATCGACACCTCTACCACTCGATTCTCTCACCATCCACACCGATCCCTCTATCACCTCCCCTTATCATAGCGCCCTTTTCTCGAACAGAAACACACAAAAAGAACATTACAATTTCTCTTTGCTTTGACTCTCTTCCCCTAAAAAAAGAAAGACTATAGCATAGTTTTCCGTTCGGTACTGAAGCACTTGACTTTGAAGTCAAGCCAACTCCGCTCTGTAATATATACACCTCCATTCCCCAAAAACCAACCAACAATCGACAGGCTTCTCCTTTTTTTTTTTTT
>RBNK01001881.1:0-13033 GCA_003990785.1 Endogone sp. FLAS-F59071 | reverse complement strand
AAATGCCAAGCAACTGTTGCCCTATCAACAACTGAGGCAGAATATATGGCATTAGCTCATGCAACAAAGGAAGCCATTTGGCTATGCACCCTATTGGATGAGCTAGGATATTTGCCGAATTGTGCAACAACCTTATTTGAAGACAACCAATCAGCAATCGCCCTCACCAAAAATCCAATTAATCACGCTCGATCAAAGCATATTGACATTCAGCACCACTTTATTCGAGAGAAAGTTGAATCAAAGGTGATAGATATCGTTTATATGGCGACAGATGAAATGATCGCCGATGCATTAACCAAGCCACTTGTGCGACCAAGACTTGAAATGTTGATCACAAAAATGGGCTTACATAACTAACATTATTTCTTTAAAAAAATTTTATGTTCTTTATCACGTCATTCTTATCACTCAAGTAGTATTTTATATATAATTATTTGCAGTAAATGTACTTCATAGATGACATTCATGATGTACAGTTGAACATTTTATTTCTATTTTTATTTCTTTTATTTTTTTTATTTATTTTTATTTTTATCGAGATATATCAAGCAGGGGGAGTGTTGTAATTATTAGCTTATTATATCTCTTCTATCAATGATCGATGCATCAACGATCGATCATACATCACTCAATTGTGGCTTAGACGATCTTTGTTTGTATCGACCAATCATAATTTAGCATTAATAAATACACACATATTGGCTTCATTAGCCAGTGTGCTCTTTACTCCAAACACACACATTCAAAGATCAAATTTCAACACTTTCCACTGTTCATAAGTTGTGTCCTGAGGTAGGTTCTGCTATAAGTCCTTCTACCACCAATAGCACATGCTAATACATTCATCAGGGTGAATTATTTTCTCAAGTGTGATGATTTCTTCTTCCGAGTCTGAGTCGCTTTCTTTAATTAGGGTAGGTCCATCATCTTCATTATCTTCCTAGAACAAGGCTCTGACTTCAATAGGTATCTAAGTAGTATAAATTTCATTGCTCCATTCCTCAGGTACTTTCTTGTCTTCATTCTCTTTGGGTACTGTCTGTTCTTGTTCTTGGTCATAATGTTTCTTCCAAGTCCTATGGTAATTGATATCATATGGTTTATCTGGATATCTTACCCAGTTTTTGCATTCCCAAAGGTCATAAGGGTTGACTTCATCCCAGTAGTATCCTTGTAGGTAGATGTTGCAATTTCCCCAAAGACATCCTTTGCCAATATGTCCAATATTTATCCAAAAACAGTCCTATACTTCTCCAGTATTGTCTGTGAATGGGTGAGGGTTCCCTCCATTATACGGTCTATAATTCATTGAGGGTGGAGTTCTTCAGTGGGTCTGTGACAATCTTGGTTTCTTGATTCTTTTCTCAGTTGGTAGATATATCTCCAAGGTATCCTGGTAAGGTATCAACTTCATATCGCTGCAAGTGTACATTATCTCAGTACAATAGATGCATTGTTCACAAAATAGGCATCTAGTATTCCTCATGCTATACTCAACCAACTGGTTCTTTTCCAAAGGCGTCAGGTGGTGGTATTCACTATGGATTACTATATTAGCTTCTTCTTCTTCTATCATGTTGAGATGCATCTGTCTAGGGGTTATTTCTTCATCTGTGTTACTTTCGTCTTCCAGTCTCTGAGTAAGTTTTAGTACTACTTCTTTCTAAATATCTAGGGGTATGCTGAACTTTCTTCTATAGTTGACGAAAATTAACCTTTATGTATCCAGATCGATTCTGGCCTTAGCTTTCTTTAACCAGCTGTTATCCAAGATAGCATTGTAGGACTGTGCATCAGTGATGACCATTCTGATGGGTATGATTTCTGTTCCAAACTGGACTGGTACTTCTTGGAGTACTTCTAAAGGTATACTACTCTTTCTACTTATGATAACTAAGGTAGTGTTGAAATTTGATCTTCAAATGTGTTTTTGGAGTAAAGAGCGCAATTGGCTCATGAAGCCAATATGTGTGTATTTATTAATGCTAAATTATACGACACAATACAGAAAAGGACAGAATCATCAGAATGTAGACACCCTCTCACGCCTACCCCAATTTATTCAAGATTAACACCCCAAATCAAAAAAAATATACCTACCCAATGGATACTAAACTCTATAATAGATATTTGGATTACCTCAGTAACCTAACCTTTACTGGGACGACAAATGAAAATGATCAATAGCTTATACAGACAATGGCACTTAACTATTTTATCAAAGATAATATACTTTACCGACGATACAGAGGACAGACATGACTTGTAGTTCCTAAATATAAAAAGCAGATAGTACTTCAGGCCTCTCATGATCATCAGCTGGCAGGGCACATGGGCATAGACAACACATACCAACAACTATTAGAAAAATATTATTAGAAGAATATATATGAAGATATTAGAGAATATATCAGAAGATGTGATACTTGCCAGAAGAGGCACCAAGGAAAGGAAGTCAAGACCTTACAACCAATTGTACCTGGAGGACCCTTCGAACATATTGGAATAGACATTGTTGGACCACTACCAAGAACACTTAGAGGAAATCGATACATTGTAGTTGCAGTAGATTACCTGATCAAGTATCTCAAAGCAAGAGCATTGCCCCTTGCAGATGCCCTTAACATTGCACTCTTTATCTACGAAGATATCATCTGCCGCCATGGAATACCTTATGAAATGACCTCTGATCAAGGAACTGAATTTATTAATGAATTCATGCAGATATTGATGCAACACTTCGGGATCCACCAAATAAAGACTACTGCCTACTATCCCTAAGGAAATGGACTCACTGAATGGATGAATCAAACTATCAAGAACATGATTGCTAAAGTAGTACAATCACAAGGAGGAGATTGGAACTTGTACCTACCTTCTGCCTTATTTGTACTATGAACAATAAAACAAGAGACAACAAAGTTCACCCCTTTTAAGCTCACTTATGGAAGAAAAGCTCATCAGCTGGTAGACCAAGTAATGACCACTCTGGAACCCAGCCACACCCCTTGGGAAATGCAAATTGAGCATCATGTGACAAAGGAAATCCAAGAATTACACAATATCTAAAACAAGGTGAGAGAATTTATTGCTATTGCACAAGATCAACAAAAATGGAATTATGATAAGAAACATAAGGAAACCAAGAGATTGAAGATTAGTGACTAAGTCTTACTATACTGGAATATAGTAGAGTCTTTATGGTCAGCAAAATTGGACCCAAAATAGGAAGGACCATACTACATTGCAAGTATAAAAGGAACTACATACCAGTTATGAAAAATGACAGGAACGATCTTACCCTATACTGTCCACTGAAACCACCTCAAGAAATATCATGCCTCATTGGAACAACTTCCATGAAGTTTGAGTTAGCCTGATCGAGGCCTACCAACATATCGAACCTCTGGAAGACCTTGAGGAGATAGAAAGATCGACCTTACAAAAGACCCAATCGATTATACATAATATATAAAGAAGATAACACTTGACATGAATCGATGAATGGAAAGAATACTACCGAATCGCACAACTTTGGGAAGAAGAAGTCGAACATATTTGGAACTGGAAGAACAGAGAAATCTGCCAGCAAGCCCTCAGAGGAGTACTCCCTACCTATACCGCAAAAATGGCTGAATGAATTTATCAACTATTCAAGCACAAGTCTAGTGCTCTGAACCACTTTCGGTGCAGTATATTCCAATTATATCAACTCACACAGAATGATATGAAGAAGTTAGAGGAAGAAGTGAAACAGTTATAAAGAGATTTCTCCGAGTTAGAACTGTACCTCAAAGTCTAACTCGTAGAAAGGAAGGAGATGTAATGGAACATTTTGTGATGACATATAATTTAATTATGTGAGATCACAAGTCATGTGACTTGCAATAACACTGAGACTTGAAGTGTTATTGAGATCTGAAGTGTTATTGAGATCTGCAATCACATTATAACCTAATATATCATTTTATTATATCTTAGCCAATCAATTTGTATCTTATATTTAGCCAAGCCAATCAGAAATTCGAGTAGTAACCTGGGTAGCTGCCTGTATAGCACCTTGTAATTTCTTATAAATATCCCACTCACAATTATCAATAAAATTCGGACTACAACAAGCTAAGGAAGCTTACAACAGACAACCCAAGGGATACTAAAGCCTTACTCAAGGAGTAAGCAATTGAGATAGTTTCGAGATTCTAACAAATACACTTTATTCAATCAGTCATACTTAAATCTTGCTAGTTAACACCTACATCTACATATTACCCTTCTTAAGATGCTACTGCATAACCCACTAAGACCCCTAAAAACATATTTTCTACACCTGCTCAACTCTGAGTATTTCGCTGTTAATATATTTTAGTCCATCATAATATATCTTATAGAAACCCTTGGAGGAAGACAAAGCAGTAGCCATCTACTTAGGTTGACTCCTAGATGGAAGTAAAACAATTTTAGAATATATATTAATCATAAGAATCCTATATAATTTAATAGAAATTCTCTTATTAAATAAACATAGCAAAATTATAATACTTACTTCAATAAGTAACTAACTTGATCAACCTCTAGGTACTTGTTGCTCTCTTCATCTAAATCAAACAGAATAATAGTAGAATTAGACAGAAGAGCATGAACAAAAGATAGACTTCCTGGAGCATATCAGCTTTAAATAGCCCTTACTGAAGTTCAAAATCTATCTGAATTAGAAGAATCTGCTAGTGAATCAGGAACTTTTCTCTTGTCCCTAATAAAGAGATTTATATAGAAATTAATAGAAATTCTCACTCCTAATAAAATCAGTAAAGTAGATATTTATCTATCAATAACTTTAGGAGGTTCATTCTCTTTATCTAACAACTTTGAAGGTGCAGAACTTAATGATTCAGAAGTTGAGACTAAGATGCTCAAATCTAAGACTTGACTGTCAACTCCAGAAAAATTTAAGTATCTTTTAGAAGTTACTGAATTTTGAGACAGTTCTAATTATATAAGAAAAATATAGTAGAAGAAAACTGTTAGTAAATAAAGTTACTTCAGGAAGATCTCTACTTACTGCACCTACTAGTATATAGCATTATATCTATATTAAAGTCTTTATCAACTGGGAGCATATGGTTGTCAAAATCAAAGCTTACTATAATAGCTGCTTCAACATCTTCTTCTTCCTCTTCTTCATATTCGAAATCTATAAGAAGACTTGTTACAGGACTGGAAGTCAATCCTGGTTTATAATAACAAGAGTCACCCTCCCAACTTAAAAAAAAAAATAGCTAGAGATGCTAGAATATTATAATATATTGCAAAATTATAGGAGAAGAAATCATTAGTAATCAAACAAACTTTCAATTAATCACTAGAGCTCAGACAGATATCTTGTGAATCATTTACTTACCAGTTTATTGATACTTGAGGGAATGCTAATTAACCTTATTATCAGAATCCACCATATCCCAAGACCACTTGCCTAAGACACTAGAGCTTGTTAGAAGCCACTTGCTATTATTATTAACATTCTCAGAATCTGTATCCCAAAAACTTAGAAGAGTTTTACAAATGACTTTACCATCCTTAGAAGTAGCTAGAGATGCTAAAAAATTAAATTATATAATAAAATCATAGGAAAAGAAATCAGTAATAATCAAGGATACTTCTAATTAATCACTGGAGCTCAAGTGTTTAAAACACTTTTCAGAAACCAAAGTTGTGCTATATCAAACCTAGAGTCCCAGACTCTTATTCTCTTTATCTTTTCTTGAGTTTCTTTAGCTCCAAGCTATCTGAACTGATTTATTCTCCAAGCAAAGAGTAGGGTATTTATATAAAATAACTGTTAAACAAATTCACTAATTACATCAATGATAATAAAAATAAATGAGTCAGGAGTTGTAAGTCATCTTGAATAGAATATTCTACTAAGTATAAAATAGATTGAGATATTTTATAATTGGTATTAAAGATACAAGGTTATTTCCTATACTAGTTGTTCTTATAATCTGAATCTTCCTATATATCTAGTCTTCTATAGGTCAATGTAACTTTAAGGATCATCTGATAGACTTAAGCATCTGACAGTGAATTAATAAGTTAGATATTCCTAGAAGGAAAATGTTTAATTGCTTGGAGCTATTGTTCAAATATGTGAAAGACCTTTCTTTAATATTTTAATGTCTTTCTTATAAACTCTGTTCTATCAGCTAACTCTTCCTATATGAAACTCCCATTACTGTACTATATTTGTATGTACCAATGCCTAAAGAAAGTATCTCCCTTTTAGTAGGTTATAGCCAGATGATATTAATCTTAGATTTGGTTAATCAAAAGATCATTTTGTATTGCTAGGTCAATGGTGACTAATGGATCAAACCCCTAGAGATAATTCTTGATTTTCTGGACTAGTTTGTCATTCTTTAGATTACTTACAGCTATCATGAGGTCCTTAAGCAGCTTTGTATAGTATTTCTCCTTAATGGCTTGGGTCTGTTCCCTAGTGTAGTATTTCTTCTTTCTGATTGTGATCTGGTCATCTGATAAGTCACTATCTGATGGGTCTAGTAACTTTTGTCAGATATAAAGAGATGGGGTTCTAGGGTTCTTCTTGTATTATCTTATATAGCAAGGCATTTTTGGGTTTCTAATAGTAGACTGTATAGCTGGATGAGAGTAATATTTATAATATTTCTCCTTTGTATTTTAACTTCTGATTATCTTCTCCTTGTCCTAATATAGTATATATTCTAAGTAATTGTTTCACCCTTTAATTATCTCATCTCCTTGATAATTATGTCATCTACTCCTAGATCTATCCTGATTTGGGTACCTGGTTTCAGGGGTGGGAGTTAGGGGTAAATTCTTCATTGTATTATGAATTTAGCTGTTTTATTTTAAGGCATCATAATATCTAAGAATTGATATATCTAAGAATTAATACCTAGAAGTTTATTTTATTTAGCTAAGGGTATAAGTAGTATATATATAAGAAATTAAATAAAAAAAAAAGAAAATCATATACTTTTATAATGTGATAAATGTACTAATAACTAGTCATTCGTTCATTCGTTGAGAATGCTCAGAGTGTCAGATGTGATATCTCCCTTTGCATATCCTTACTATAGCTAATCATACTATGCTCTTTAGGCTTTACTATGACTGATATTGAGATATTCCAAGACTCTGTGCAAACTGATTTATTTAGATAGAAATAGAGGGGGTATTTATATAAATTTGAGAGGCTAAAGAACAACTAATAAAGACTTCACTATGAAAATACAATCCAATCATTATGAAGAATATGTAATGACTCTGGTGGTGGTATTTTGCTGAAATAAAAGGCATCATGCTGAAATAAAAGGTGTCATGCCAAAATAAAAGGAAGGAGACAAAATGTTATAGTAACTTCTAAATTAAACATAGTATAAAATTTATGAAAATCAGTTAAGTCAGGGGTCGGCCATTACAATAATAATAGATAGAGTTATTTAAGCTACTATTAGCAATGTGTTAAGCTATCAGCTATTAATAATGTATTGAAGAATTAATATATCTAAGAACTGATTGCTTAGAAGTTTATTTTATTTAGCCATTAGTATTAAATCAGAATATTGACTATTAAGGAGTTTATTTTATTTAGCTATCAGTATTGTTAAGTTTCAGAATATAATTTTTATCAATTTAGAACTTTAAAACATTGATTGCTAAGTATTAGAATCTTTTAGAACATATATAGCCATCACTGAATATAGAATGTTACTGATACAAATAAATTCTATAGTTATTAAATATAGAATAATCTAAAACAATCTTATATATAAATGATTTTAACTGAATTAGAACTGTTTTATTAGAATGCTATAATTTTTTCCTAATATAATGATAGTCTCCTTTATAAGTTAGAAATAGATATTTATAGATATTTCTCTTTTTTTTTTTTTTTATTTTCTTAAAGTATAGATTATAATATTTAAAAGGTTAAATCTCAGTATGCTAGATCTCTAAGATAATAATATCACCTATTATATCTATTAATGAAATCTATTATTTCATAAGTATTTATAATATAACTGAGTTGTTTTATTGAATATTTAGATCAAAGAGTTGAATAAAAAAGGAAATATCTTAAATTTCAGTATCAGATAT
Source organism: Endogone sp. FLAS-F59071 (assembly GCA_003990785.1). Lineage (NCBI taxonomy): Eukaryota > Fungi > Mucoromycota > Endogonomycetes > Endogonales > Endogonaceae > Endogone > Endogone sp. FLAS-F59071. The sequence goes on along the minus strand of RBNK01001881.1, from coordinate 4,891 downwards.
CTTTAGCTACTTTTTGATTTTAGATATGAAACTAATACCTATCACCTTACTTATATCTAGCATTTTTCCAGATGAAATGAATAGAATAAGGAGATAGATATATATGTTCTAGAATAGATACAGATATATAAGATCATACTAATTACCTCCATTATATACTATATATATCTAATACTTTTTTTTTGATATTAGAATAAGTACAATATCAGAAAAATGGTTAATTAATTTATGAACTATTTTACTAAGAGCTGTGAACTATTTTACTAAAAGCTATAAACAAAATAGCCATAGACATAAATGCTAGTTATAGATTATGAAGTATTATTGGTGAACAGCTATGAACTACCCTAGAACTCTGCTAAAACAATATTATGAACTATGAACTGACTAGAACAGCTTATAAACAGCCTGTAAACAGCCTGCAAACAGCCTATGAGTACAGATGCTAGTTATAGACTATGAACTGAAAATAGTTTCTGATGTTGTATATATACAGTTGATGAGAAGATAACAATTTCAACTACTTTTTTTTATTGAAGCAAAATATTAAGCTATTTATATAAAATAATAATATAGAATAGTAGAACAAATAGCCAGATGCAAAGTACAAATACTATCATAGAGAATAAAAGAAAGAAAGAGAGCAGAGGATTCAAGCTTGAATACTTAAAAATACAAGAGTTAGGATAGAAAATGATATCTAGAGAGCTATGCAATCCAAGGAGTCATTTTATTTATATATCACTAACATATATAGTATATAATGCCAAGGCTTAGCAAAGTTATATATTTTATAACAAAAGACTAGAGTCTTACAAATTTGTTACTATAGTAGATATAAAATATAATATCAGATATCAAAAATAATTTTGTAATATATATAAACTATGAGTCTCAAATAAATCTACTTAAGTATTAAATATCAAAGAATAATTATAGTAAGATAGCTTTATTTATACTTAATAAGTATATTTCATTAAATTATATTTTAGCTAATTATAAATATTTACTTATATATAATTTTATTTATTATTCTTATATTATTTCTATATTAGTATTGTGACAATCAATGTGCAACTTGTTTGATTTTCAAGAATGTTCTATAACCTTCTAGTGATAATTCCTGATCCTATCTATCATTGATTATCTCTCAGATCATCTCTCTGAGCTATCTTTTATCATCTTCTGTCAGATTATTCAGCAGTTCAAATAATATTTTATAGCAAAGCCATTTGTATTCCCTTCAATTTTATATAAATACCCTCTCTATTTCTATCTAAATAAATCAGTTTATACAGAGTCTTAGAATATCTCAATATCAGTCATAGTAAAGCCTAAAGAGCACAGCATATTTAGTTGTAGTAAGGATATGCAAAAAAAGATATCACATCTAATACTTTGAGCATTCTCACTTAGTATATTCGAATGTAGAATGATCAATTATTAGTACATTTGTCATAGTATATTTTTAAAATATATCAATATTAAAGCTAGTATAAATAACTTTTAGAAATTACTTAGCATAGCTTTTCAATATACTACTCTTTAGTATTTTGATTCTTATTTAGCTATTGACTTATCTGAGAGTTTTCTTAACATGTTTTATTAAAGTTATTGAATATATTTTAGTAATAAATATATATATATAGTTCTCTATTTTAATAAATTTAATAGACTTTATAGTATAATAAAGAATATTCACTCTTTATATTTGGAAATTCTTCATAGTATCAAAACTGATAGTAGTAACTTTATTATTTATTCTATTATTACTAATCATATCCTTATCTTAAATAAGAGTATTAATATTATATATACTATAAATTGTTAAAGACTTTTTTATTATATACAGATTCTAGCTAACCAATATTATAAAATATAAAAAGTTATTTATAATCATATATTACCTATACTTGAATTAAGTATTTTTGCTTTTATAAATAATAGGCTAGACTATTATACTAGGAGGGTAAAGAAGATAAATATAAGTTTCATTAATAGTACCAACTATATTAGAGAACTCTGTAATATTTTGAAAGCCTTGAATAACTTTATTTTGATATTCTCTAGTAAGCTATCTCATATACTGTACTCTTAATAACTTAATTAGTAATATATATTGAAAATATAATTGCTAAACTTTTGCTAATAGTAAATAATCTAGCTAAAGTAAGTATGTTATCTTTGGTTTCTAACTGATGCAGGAAAATGGTAAGTTGTTTTCTAATAGAAGTTTGCAACTTTGTTATCTCTCAAAATATAGAATAATTCTTAATCTTAGTTAGAAATATATTAAAGATTTTATTTATATAAAAGGTCTTACAAAATCATTGATCATTATAGAGTGGTATAATATTTTCAAACCTAAAGGAGATTAGGCAAGTTGTAGTTTTGAGTTTGAATAGAAGAGATAGTAAGTAATTTTAAAAACTTAATAACCTACCAATCAATTGATTTTGATATAGATAGCTACTCCACAGAGTATCTTGGTTAAGTTTTTATAAGTAAGAGCAACAGTAGTGTGAATTCATCATCATCTTCCTCTTCTTTGAGATCAATGGTGTCAGCAATCTCTTGCCCTAAGAGGTATACAAGAATAGTATATGTTAGCATTCAATTAACAGCTATTTTTCATATAATTAATTAAATGGTTGTTTTATGCGCAATTTAAATCTTCATCTCAGCCTGTATCTCTGTCTCAGATTGCTTGTAATTGTCTGAGTTATTTATTTAATTGATCTCTGTCTTCATCTCCTCTCCGTCTTGAATTAAAATTATGAAGTTCATCGTATTATACAATTTTAAACCTCGTTGCATTTTTAAATGGTGACTGTACGCACTCACTCTTTTTTGTCTAACATTGTACCCGGTGCTACCGATGTAAAAAAGATATAAAGATATTACACAAATTTGTGCCATATGCAAGCGGACCGACTGCCCATTCGTGACATTTGTGATCAAGTATATAAGATACGTTGGACTTGTGGAGCTCCACCTCAAAATCTAACCATGGAAACCGACATCCCAAGCACATCGCCTTTGTTTCCTTCAGAGTGTTGTATGTGCGGGCTGAAGTTGTCCACATTTCCGCCAATAGCACAGCTTTGCCCACTGTGGTAGGATTTTGTTTGAAAGAAGCAATTAAGGCTAGTGTTTATAAGAGATGGTAACTGCCTGTTTCTCGTTCTTTATTTCAAGCCTCCAGTGGTCTACCGAACCTTTCGCCAATGCTATGTTCCCCAATGAAGTACAATATACCAGCTCGAACTTTACCTCGACTCTACGTCGGGATCACCTATGGTCTCCTCCGCACTGAGCTCTCCTAAAGCTCGGGCATGCCGCGAGTGTCAAAAGAAGAAAATGCGATGTTCACACACCAAAGTCAACTATCCGAAGCGAAGAGCGCCGGGAAGTACATACATCGAATGCAAGCGAAGTAAGAAACAGTGCAATGGCATTCTTCCTTGTTCTCGTTGTCAAGAGGTTGGCGCAGAATGTCAACCACAGTCGAAAAAACGAACCCGAAACACCGCCCAGCAGTATACAACGACAGCTGCCAGCAAGACTTCTGCGGCATCACCTTTGGCCCAAGTGGCTGAAATATCACTGGAAAAATTGGACGGCAAGCTTGTCATACCAGCCGCTGTGAGAAGCACACATATACCGTGTGCGCGATGTAAAGAGTTTGAAAATCCATGCGACAGTCAGCCATGCGAGCCTTGTAAAATGGCTGGAGAACGTTGCCTACCTTCGTCGCATTTCCGTTACATTCCGGCGCAATACCAATACGCGCCCACAGCAACGTTGAATGCCATCACCTCTAGACAAACTCTGCCATCAAAAGCGAGGTTGCAAAAAAAAAAAAAAAAAAAAAAAAGATATTACTTGCCAGCAGACGCAACCAACGGATGAACGAATTTACCCGGTCTTATTATGTCATGCAAATTTATGTTATAAAACAGGACTACTTTCGATTATTAATTATGCTATGCATTTTATTTTAGATATGCATGATTTATTTATGATATATGTAACCCATGAATATAGAATACATAGGGTGGTATTTTCAAGTATTAAAAGACATGGCCTTGTTTTTGCAGTCTAAAAATGCGTAAGTCAATGGGTCTTATTATCGAGGGGAGTCTTATTTTCAAGGGGGCCTTATTTTCGGAGGTTTACAATGTTTGAACCCAAGAGATATAAGGAACATAACGATACATGCACGAGATGAAATGTTTGTCGCAGAAGCTCTATATTTAGGACAGTTCTATTGTATTATTTTTTTTTTTTTTCATGGATCTGAAATAATGTATTATGATGAGCTGTCCTAGCTGTAGACATAATTACGATCACAAGACTGGTGTTTTGGGATGACGATCCTAAACAGAAATTTACTCTGTCTTTTGTTTTTTATTTTTTATATTTTAATTATATATTTTTATTTTATTTTTATTTCATTTTCATTTTCATTTTCATTTTCATTTTCATTTTTTTTTTAAAAAAAAATAATAAAAAATAACACACCATTCCATCTTTATCGGGTGGTACAAAGGAATTACACGGTGCGGATGTACCAAAGATTAGAAAGAGCCGGATGTCAGTCAGGAGCGAAGCAGGTTGGTGAGCTATATAGGGACAGGATTGTGGGAAGCCAACGAGGTGGGAGACTAGTAATAGCAATGCCGTGGGCGAAAGCTAGGTAGGTGAGTGAAGACATGTCGCAGAACTGGCAAGTCTGTAGTAAACTTTTGGAAAATGAAGGAAGGAGAGAAGGAAAGGTTTGGATGCTGGCTGAGACAGATGAGCTATAGGTATGGTTGAAACCGCACTCGGCAAAAATCTACAAACTATGAAGGCAAGGTAAGCCCCATTTGAAAGATTTTTTTTTTTT
>RBNK01001880.1:0-13042 GCA_003990785.1 Endogone sp. FLAS-F59071 | reverse complement strand
TTAATGCTAAATTATGATTGGTCGATACAAACAAAGATCGTCTCAGCCACAATTGAGTGACGTATGATCGATCGTTGATGCATCGATCATTGATAGAAGAGATATAATAAGCTAATAATTACAACACTGGCAAGATACAACTTTGATAGCAGCTCAAGTAGCTAATGCAGCCCAACTAGGATATCCAAACATCCCTGTCCAACAAGGTCTTAGATTCTTACTAATTGACAAGTTTCGCAGTAGCACACATATCGCTGAAGCAAAGAAACGACTAGCCACAGCAAGATTCAACACCGAAGGAAGCAAAACCTTTGAAGCTTTTGCTGCAGAAATCGATGCCGATCTCATCATCATTGGGATGCCTTATGATGATGATAATTACATTACTTGTGGTGCACGAGCTGACACCTTATTCAAGACCCTTCCACAGTGGCTAGAAACTTGTATTAAGGAGAGAGAGAGCCCATGTGCTCACGAACAATGGTGTTTTGGCATGGTCATCAAATCAGCACATACAATTCTATCAGCATAACAAACATGGACAGAAAACAGGAATCAAAACTCTGGTTCAAGTAGCAAACCAACAACTGATACTTACCATTGAGGAGGATTCAACCCCCAAGGAAGATTCAGAGGAGGATGAGGAAACTACAACAATAACCCGATATAGCGAAACAATTTCAAAAAGGATGAAAACAAGGATGACTGGAAGAAAACAAAGACTTACTTCAATTGTGGAAGACGAGGACATATTGCACCTGAGTGTAGAAGTACTCATACTAATTCAGGAGAAAAGATCACAAAGAAAGAAGAAACCAAAGGTACAAGCAAAAGCATGACTACTGAAGAAGAAACGAATCCTAGAGATATCAGCCGACTGTACGTAATTGAAGAAAAATACGGCTGAAGATACCGTAAGTTGAACGAGCAAGAACAAATTACCCTCATCAATTGGAACATGGTGCAAACAAGATGCCCATTTTGTGACCAACGCATCTATTGTGCAGAACACATATGCAACTGTTCAACAACCCACCTTATACTAGAAGAAACCAGAATAAAAGACTTCCTCATTACTAAAAAGAAGGATCGAAGAATAAAACCACAACTAAGATGCCAACAAATGCCACTAATGAACAATGGACCCTATCATGGCAAGAACCCACATCTATATGCCAACAACACCAGAGAAATCTACGACATTTTCTGGAGAAGCTATCAATACGTTGGCAAAGGAAAGTTCTGGGGAGACAAGAAAAGATATGAACAAGGAGTATATTAGGACAAAATCTACCCACAAGATCTTTGGACTATCCATGACTCATCTACTATTGATGGCAAGAGATGTGACCCAGCCTACAATGGCACTTGGCAAGAACTGGCCGATATTGAAGAAGGAAGACAAGAAGAAGAAGAAGAAGAACGAGAAGAATCATTAGAAGATGAACGATTATACATGATACAAGAAACCAACAACGAAATCAACTTCCTAGTCAAAAAGAAGCACTCAGATGCTATAGTACCTACCAAGGGAACAGCAAACTCCACAGGATATGACATCCATACGAACAAAGATGCACTAATCCCACTAGGATCGATTTTTCTGATCAAGACAGGAATTGCTCTAAAGCTGCCAACTGGAACTTATACACAAATCCTAGATAAAAGCAGCAAAATCAAGGAAGGAATCTCGATCAAAGCAGGAGTTATTGATGCAGACTACACTGGCGAAATTATACTTGCAGTTCACAACTTATCAGCTTGCCACAAATACCAAGTCACCAAAGGAGCCAAGCTAGCACAATTCATATTCATCAAACTAAACAACTCAGTAACAGCCAAAGTCATAGAACAGCTTCCAAAAACTGAACAAGCTGTAGGAGGATTCGGTTTGACAGACAAAAAGAAACCTATACTCACCAAAGATAAATGTTGGTACCTGAAAATGGTACAAGGAATAGTATCATATAGATGCTGTCCTCATGGAAACAGAACCTACTATGCAGACGATGCCTGGAAATGCTGGAGTTGCATAGAAGAAAGCAAGAAACCACAGATCCAACAATTAGCAAAGGAAGAAGAAGAAGCAAAACAAGCATGCAAAGCCATAAAATTACCAACCAAGGAGAAGAAAACAGATTGGTCAATTGAAGATACAATAGATATGTAGTCTATCAAAGAAACGAAAGTGGAAGAAATAGAAGAAAAAGTAGAACATAGAACCTTATCATCACTTGGAAAAAAGACAGAACTTCTTTTCTACAAAGGAACAATGAAGAACGAAACAGTCAACATACTGATCGACAGTAGAGCAACCTGCAATTTTATCAGCAAACAACTAGCTAATTAACTCAAAGTAATCAAGTCACCTCGCGAAGCAGCAATGATTGTAGAAGTTGCCGATGGAGGAACCCAACGAGTCACACATACCGCCAAGAATCTCCCAATCTCAATTGAATCATACTAGGATGCATTGAATTTCAAAATCATAGGCATGCCCAGACCAAGTATAGTATTCAGAAAGAGTTGGCTAGATCAGAAGAATCCTAACATCGACTGGCCAAGTGGAACCATGGAGTTTACTTATCGAAACAAGGACATCAAATTGGTCTCCAAATCAAGAAACGGCAAGATCTGACTCTACTTAGCTAAAAAATTCTACCAACATCTCGAAAAAGATGACATAGTTTACTGCTGCATTATTACGGAAAAAGACATTGCTAAAATTACCACTGAAATGGACATAGACATTAATAGCCTAGACATATCTTTACAACTACTTATCACTGAATTCGCAGACCGATTTCCTATAAACTTACCAAAAGGACTACCACTGAAACGAAGTATCGATTACCAAATTGACTTAATACCTGGCGCAGAACCACCATTCAAGAAAATTTATCAATTATCTGGACCAGAGTTACAAGAACTCAAGAAGACTCTAGAAGAATTAATTGAACGAGGATCTATTCAACCTAGTATATCACCTTTCGGAGTACCTATTATATTTGTCAAAAAGAAGGATGGAATTAGAATATGCATTGACTATTGACAACTCAATAACATAACTATCAAAAATCGATATGTATTACCCAATATCATGGAATTATTCGACTGACTCAAAGGAGCAACCATATTCTCGGTAATCGACTTATAATCAGGATATCATCAGATCTGCATTGCCGAAGAAGATATCCCGAAAACAGCATTTAGAACCCGATATGGACATTACAAATGGAAAGTCATGCCTTTTGGACTGACAAATGCACCTGCAACATTCCAAGGACTGATGAATGATATATTCAGACTGCTACTCAACAAATTCGTAGTTGTCTATATCGATGACATACTGATCTATAGCAAAACAAAAGAAGAACACTTACAACATCTCTGCCAAGTACTAGAGATCCTGAGAAAACATCAGTTGTATACTAAACTCAGCAAATGTAACTTTTTACAAAAAGAAGTTACATATCTTGGATACCGAATCAATGAACAAGGCATTCTAGTCGACCCTGCAAAAATCGAGGCAATCAAGAAATGGGAAAAACTAACAATGATCAAAGAAATACAATCCTTCCTAGGACTAGCAGGATACTACCGAAGGTTTATCAAGAATTACGCAGGAATTGTAGCATGTCTACATGATCTGACAGTTACAGGCACTAATGTTATTCAAGAATGGAATGACAACCATAACACAGCCTTCGAAACTTTAAAAGAAAAGTTAACAACTGCATCCGTCCTCAGAAGCCCAGATCAGAACCTACAATTTGTAGTAACTACTGATGCCTCAGATTATGCAATTAGAGCTGTACTTTCACAAGAAGACCAACCTATCGCCTACCATTCAAGAAAAATGTCATCTGTAGAAAGAAATTACTCTGTTCACGAAAAGGAGTTACTTACAATAATCGATGCAACACAGGCTTGGAGATACTATCTGATAGGCAACAAATTCCTGATCTATATAGATCATGAATCACTCAAATACCTGAACAAACAGCCGACCCTCTCCACCCAACAAGCATGATGGATGGATCATCTCAATAATTATCACTTTGAAATAATCTACAAACCTGGAAAGCTGAATGTTGTAGCAGATGCATTATCCTATCAACAACAGGAGGATGAATAAATCAAAGCCATCATCGAAATCACAGACAACTAGATACAAGAAATTCAAGAAGGAGTTCAGTTAGATAAAGAAGCACAGAAAATCATAGAAGAACTCAACACCAAACCAGATATGACAAATAAATTCAAAATCTGAAATAACAATCTCTATTATGAAGATTGACTCTTCATACCATCAAATCTTTGTATTAAGATTCTACAAGAACACCATGATATACTCTTAGCAGGCTATTTCAGATTCGATAAAACCTACGAAGCACTCATCAGAAACTTTTACTGGCCAAAAATGTTTATAAGCACCAAAAGCTTCATAGCTTCTTATAATGCTTGTCAATGTAACAAAATACTCAGACAATCACCCGCTGGACTACTACAACCACTACCTATACCTGCCGAAAAATGGGAACAAATCAGTATGGATTTTATTGTCTAACTGCCGAAAACAATATCTGGAAAAGATGCAATAACCATCTTCGTCAATTGACTTAGCAAACAGACTTACTTCATTGCAAGTAAAACAACTGTCACTGCACCTGAAGTAGCAAAAATATTTTTCGACAATATTTTTCGCTTACATAGACTATCACGAATTATTATTTGCGACCAAGATCCAAAGTTTACAAACAACTTTTGGCAATCGCTATTCAAAACACTTGGAACAAAAATAGCACTCTCAACTGCATTTCACCCACAGACTGATGGACAAACAGAACGCATGAATCAGATATTGGAACAGATGCTTAGAACTTATATCAACTATTGACAGAACAATTGGGACAAACACTTAACTGCCGCCGAATTCACATACAATAATGCTCAGCAAAAGTTAACGAAACTATCACCATTCTTCCTAAATTATAGCTATCACCCGCTGACACCAGCAACTTTGTTACTAGAAAAAGTCGAATCAACAGTACAAGCCATTGATGACTTCATCACATAAATGACCAACCTGCTGATCAAAGCACAAAATGCAATTCGTGAAGCACAAGTACAACAGATAAGATACGCAAATGAAAAAAGGTGTGAAGAATCATTTGAGATAGATAAAATGGTCTTACTATCCTCAAGACACATCACATTATGACAATTATCTATTCAACCTTCAAAGAAACTTCAGAACAAGTTTCTCAGATCATTCAAGATTATTGCAAAAATATCAGCTGTTGCTTACAAACTGGAGTTACCATCAACAATGAAGATTCACTCCGTGTTTCACATATCACTACTGAAACATTACATACCAAATAATGACGATCTATTTCCGAACAGACAAGTCATACCACCTGCACCAGTTTTGGTCAATGATATAGAAGAATTCAAAGTAGAAGAAATCTTAGATCAATGGATTACCAAACAAGGCAACAGATCAACACCGCAATATCTGATCAAGTGGAAAGGATACCCCTTACACGATGCTATATAGAAACCACTTAGCAATCTGACAAATGCAAATGAAGCACTGGAAAAATATTACAAGTCCTTACAGAAATAGCGTGGATGCTATTTTTTCAAAGAGGGAAGAGTTGTAAGAGTAATAGATATAAAAAGCAGCAACAAACACTTGCAGAAACATAACAAACAACCATGCCTCGATTCAATAATAACGAATACCTCCGAAGCCGAGTTATTAAAGCATACTGAGCCTTAGAAGACCCTCCATCTGAACTACTACCTGAGGAAGGATCTGCCCTACAAAGGACTCAAATAATAATAAAAAACATTGACATTGCTCAAAAACAACAAACACAAGACGAATTTCAGGCCTACTATAAGATCGCTAGGATCTGGGAAGAAGATCTTGAACATGTATGGGACTAACAATATGCAGAAGCATGCAAACGAGCACTACATCAAGGGATTTCCCTCCAATCTCAAAGGATTGCCCTCTGGATTTACGGACTCTTCCAGTTCTGACCAGCTACCTTGAAAAGACTTACCAAAATTGGACCATTCGCATTTCACCAACTGTCTCAAAATGCCTTTAAGGAACTTAAAGAAGAAATCTGCGTACTACAAAGAGATTTCGACCAATTAGAACAGTTCCTTGATTTGTGAAACCTTTTAACTGTCTTAAACCTCTCAACCATCTTAAATCTTTAACCATCTTAAATCCATAACTTATATAACTTGTTATATCATATAAATTTATAATTAGTTTATATTTTGAATAGCCAATAGTTTTGAGAGTAGTAACCTGGGCAGCTACCCATATAGCACCTCGAGAATTTTGTATAAATATCCTTTAATTCTTTATTCAATAAACTTCAGTTCAATAGCAGTGTACACTCAAGATCCTTTTGAGAGCTAAAGATCTCACCCTTTCGACACACATCAAGAGTGCTAAAAGACTATAAGTCTGAAATTCATAATTAATAATCTTATAAAGAAACAAAGTACTTTCGATACCTTAGAAACCTTGTAATGTACTTGGAGATTCCTAAGTCCAATGTAGATTAGTATCATCAGATGCTTTCTCACAGGCGGTTTAGGAGAAACCCCCTTACAAGTATTATATCTAAAATATATAAATAGTACTCTAAAAGGTTAGATTAGGTTATATCAGAAAAATAGTTAATTAATCTATAAACTATTTTACTAAGAGCTGCGAACTATTTTACTAAGAGCTATAAACAAAATAGCTATGAATATGAATATTAGTTATAGATTATAAACTATTATTAGTAAACAGTTACAAACAGCTATAAACTATCTTAAAACTCCACTAGAACAATATTGCAAACCATAAATTAGCTAGAACAGCCTATGAATAGCCTATGAACAGCTTATAAGTATAGATGCTAATCATAGACTATTGTGACAAATATACTAAAAACCGGTCATTCGTTCATTTGTTCATATGTACTAAGTGAGAATGCTCAGAATTATGGACGCGATATCTCCCTTTGCATATCCTTACTACAGCTTCATGCTATGCTCTTTAGGCTTTACTATAACTGATATTGAGATATTCCAAGACTCTGTGTAAACTGATTTATTCAGATAGAAATAGAGGGGGTATTTATGCAAATTGAAAGACTAAAGAACAACTAATAAAGACTTCGCTATGAAAATACAATCCAATTGTTGTGAAGAATACATAATGACTCTGGTGGTAGCATTTTGCAGAAATAAAAGTCGTCAAGTAGAAATAAAAGTCATCAAGCAGAATAAAAAGTTATCAAGCAAAATAAAAAGTCATCAAGCAGAAATAAAAGTCATCAAAGACTAAAAATGGAAGGGTATAGAATGTTACAGTAACTCCTAAATCAAGCATAGTACAAAATTCATAAAAATCAGGTAATTTGGGGGTCGGTCATCACATCTGGAGGCTCAACTGGGAATGTCTCGTCCTCGAGATAAAGGGAATAAAATAAGCTTGTAAGTGAATTAGCAATATATAAGAGAAGTTAATAAAATAAACTTCTCTGAATGTAAGTCTCCAAAATTGTATGCATGATTCATGCAGTGGTGAGCATAACATTGTCACCGAGTCTTTAGTTAAATCTGTCAGTTAAATCCATCGAAGTTAACCAAAAATATAAAAATAAGGAAATACTATTCTTGATAAGGATATTACTAAATAAAGAAGTAGCTCGTCATGTTTCTATAAACAAATGACTTCTGGATATAAAATAAAATAAAAAGGATAATAAAATAATGATATATCGAATAATGTCCAAACACAAATAAATGAAATAAGTGTCCATCGAAGATCGCCAAAAAGATAATAATAATGATATAATAATATCTGATCTGAATAAAAGGGAAAAAGTTACTGAGGTGATAAATGAAATGTATGTCAAATGAAAATCAATCAAGTGTGTTATTGTTCAATTCAAAAAAAGGGTGAAATCAATCAAAAATAAATAAATAAATTAATTATTCGATGAATAAATAACTGAATAAAATAGATTCCGAGGGGGGGGGTGTCGATGGAATATAAAAAAAATATATAACTGAAGACCTGGACTCGCTTTTTCTTTCTCTTTTTCCCACATATCGTCACGTTATTACATACGCTAATCTCGTCTGGGTACGCGGGTATGTGGTCATTCGTGGATTTGTAATGCTCAGCATGGCTTGCTTGTCTTTCTCATTTTGGTCATTCTAACTTCCTTCGTTTTTCATTTTTCATTTTTTGTTACAGATTTCACTAGAATCCCTAAGAATCTCTCTGCATGGTGTGCGTGTGAGTCATGCTGCTGATTTCAGTAAGTAGCTCTAGATTTTACCATATGCGGGGGTCGTGGTGCATTTCTTCATTCCTTGCATAATTTGGGTATATGATTCTAACATTTTGTTTATCCGCGAAGCTTGTTTTCAAGCGTGAGCTGATTCGTCATTTATTTTCCTTCTAACTCTTAGGTCATTTATGTGGATCAGGTCCTTGGCCAGTGTCCTTTAGCTTCATCGATGGGCTTATTCATTGATGGGGCTGACGATCTGAACTGATTCGTCGAGCTGGGTGATTTGGTAGGGTTATTGGTGGCTAGGTTGACTATAACCATTGGCAATGAGGTAAGTGATTCTTGTGTGTATACGCATGTGCATGTTGGGCTGTTGCATGTCAGTCAGATTGGATGCTGCATGCATCAGTCTGAATCTTGCCATGAGATGTTGTCATGAGGTCTTGGGGTGTGGGATTCATGCGTAATTCCGTTTCTGGTGACTCGCTTTCGTTCGGCGATTTGTTCTAGCTGAGGGGTCTCATTTTGGGCATAAGCTTCATAGCTGAATCTCGTCGTTTCAGGCATCTCGTTGTATGTGTCTTGCTCTCTTGTTGTCTGGACTCATCTATTCTCTTTGATAAGGGTTGTCTGCTTGCTTGGGTCAGCAATGAAGTGTGAGGTCTTCTAGCCTAGGTAAGTCCTTGGTCGCACCGAGATTCGGGTATGGGTGCTTGTTTGCGCATGATTCCAGCGGGTATAAGAATAGGTTGTCCGTTGCTTCTGTCTTTCTCCAAAAAGTCTTCTAAATCATACCCTACTCTTTTTCCTATACTTTTACTATGACTTTGCAGTTCCAACGATATCTGGTTACTTCTAGATGATCTGAATAAATAGTTTCGCTCTGTCTTCTTCCATATACATTAATCAAAAGCTGATTTGATAATAGAGATTTCTTCAATCAATGATTCATAACGTTTATTCTCAAGGTTGCTTGTCTTGACGTATCTCTCAGAGTTCTCCTTAAAATGGAAGGTTTCTCGTCTTGAGCCCATTTGCAAAGTTTACCTACTTTTAAATCATTTTTACTCTCTCATTGTATTATAGAATTTTCCAATATTGTTTCAGTACTGATCAAATGTTTAGGTCGAAATTGTTGCTGATTATTTTATTCTTCCTCTAGGGCAGGTGTCAGTGGTCCTTCTGGTCATTTCCTATAGTGCATACCAGGGTGCACTAGCTTTGGGGTAGTTATAATTTATCGATTTCTTCATTTTTCCATTTCTCCATCGGTTTGGTCAGTTCGGTTCATTCAACTCGCATTCAGTAATTGTTCAGGTGTTGTTCAACTATTCGGCAATCGTTTGTTTTGTTCACTCAGTAATTCGTTTTTCGATTGTTTCTCTCTCTGGCAATTGTAGGTCCATAGGTCTTGTCTTGGATGGAACCTGGTCATACCAGTGATTTGAACCTGTATCAGTCAATGTATGCCTTGGAGTCTCCTAGTAGCATTTTCCTAGTGGCGTTTTCCTATAGCGCATGCCAGTGGCACTCTTTTCGAGGTAGTTCATTTGTAGTGTCGGATCATTTCATTTCATTTCATGCAGAGCATCAATTTAATGAGTCCATGGTCATAACAGTTCAGTCCTACTTGAATGAGGATATGAGCTTCGGTCATTCCTCTTCAGAGTACTTGATAAAGCTCCTGCCAGTCGGCACCAAGATGTAACAAATATACTAAAAACTGGTCGTTCATTCGTTCATTCATTCATATATACTAAGTGAAAATGCTCAGAATTATAGATGCGATATCTCCCTTTGCATATCCTTACTACAGCTTCATATTGTACTCTTCAGGCTTTACTATAACTGATATTGAGATATTCCAAGACTCTGTGCAAACTGATTTATTCAAATAGAAATAGAGGGGATATTTATACAAATTGAAAGACTAAAGAACAACTAATAAAGACTTCACTATGAAAATACAATCCAATTGTTGCGAAGAATATGTAATGACTCTGGTAGTGGTATTTTGCAGAAATAAAAGTTGTCAAGCAGAAATAAAAGTCATCAAGCAGAATAAAAAGTCATCAAGCAGAATAAAAAGTTGTCAAGCAGAAATAAAAGTCGTCAAGGACTAAAAATGGAAGGGTACAGAATGTTATGGTAACTCCTAAATCAAGTGTAGTACAAAATTCGTGAAAATCAGGCAATTTGGGGGTCAGTCATCACACTATGAACTGAAAATAGTTTCCTAATGTAAGTCAAAGTTATAACCTAAGATCAACCTAATCTATTAATTTTATGACCTAACTTAACTTGTAAAATTTATAACTCAATCTCAATCTAATCTATAGATTTATAATCTGACTCTAATTTATTCTAAGTTATATTATTTAGATTTCTCTTTATTTATTTATTCATTCATTTATCCATTATCTATTTATCTATCTATTCATCTATTTATCTATCTATTCATCTATCTATCTATCTATCTATCTATCTACCTATTCATCTATCTATCTATCCATAAGATAGTGAGCTAATTTAGTAATAATATTAATTTTAATTATATAAGATTATAGTCACATAACTTATAATAACATTATAATTTATAATATTATTATAACTTATAATATTATTACAAACCTTAATATCATAACAATCTAGAATAATATTCTAATCTAATATATTATTCTATCTCTAAATAATATTATAATCTGATATATTATTTTACTATTATATCTTAGCTAATCAATTTATATCCTATATTTAGCTGAGCCAATCAGAAATTTGAGTAGTAATCTAAATAGCTATCTATATAGTATTTTGTAATTTCTTATAAATACTTTGCTTACAATTAATAATAAAATTTAGACTACAACAAGCTAGAGAAGCTTATAATAGATAATTTAAGGAATACTGAAGCCTTACTTAAGAAGTAAGTAATTGAGATAGTTTTGAGATTCTAATAGATATACCTTTATTTAATCAATTACACTTATTCTTACTAGTTATATCAGAAAACTATTTTTAGTTTATAATCTATAACTAGCATCTATACTTATAAGCTATTCAGAGGCTATTCATAGGCTATTCTAGTCTGTTTGTAGTTTGCAATATTGTTCTAGAGGTGTTTATAATTCATGATATTATTCTAGTAGAGTTCTAGAGTAGTTTACAGCTGTTTACTAATAATAGTTTATAGTCTATAACTAGTATCTGTATTTATAGCTATTTTGTTCATAGCTCTTAATAAAATAGTTTACAGCTCTTAGTAAAATAGTTTATAGATTAATTAACCATTTTTCTGATATAACACTTAGATCCATACCCTTCTTAAGATATTGTTACATAACTTGCTAAGATCCTTGAAGTATATTTTCTACACTTGCTCTATACTGAGTATTTCACTATTAATATATTTTAATCTATAACAATATATAGATAAATATATAGATAGATAAATAGATAGAAAGAGATAAGTAAGATAATAGATATATAAATAAATATATAGATAGAAAAAATAGGTAGTAAACTAAAAGATATATAAATAAATATATAAATAGATAAATCTACAAGCTATCTATAAGCTACTTGCAAGCTTTACAAGTTATGTAAGTAAGCTTTACAAGTTATAAGTAAGCTATACAAGCTACTTACAAGCTTTATAAGCTATCTACAAACAAGCTATACAAGCTATATAAGCTATCTATAAGTTACTTATAAGCTTTACAAGCTATACAAGCAAGCTTTATAAGCTACAAGCAAGCTATATAAGCTACCTACAAGCTACTTGCAAGCTATACAAGCTACCTACAAGCTGTAAGCAAGCTATATAAGCTATCTATAAGCTACTTGCAAGCTACCTATAAGCTCTGCAAGTAAGTTCTATAAGCTACTTATATTATAATAAACTAAAATATATTAACAGCAAAATATTCGGAATTAAGCAAGTATAGAAAATACATTTTAGGGGTCTTAGTGAATTATGTAATAGTAGCTTTAGAAGGGGTTTATATCTCTATAAGTATTAACTAGCAAGAATTAAGTATGATTAATTAAATAAAGGTATATCTATAAGAGTCTCAAAAAATTATCCTAATTGCTTACTTCTTGAGTAAGGCTTTACTATCCCTCAGGTTGTCTGTTGTAAGCTTCCTTAGCTTATTATAATCTGAATTTTTATTGTTAATTGTAAGTAGAGTATTTATAAAAAATTATAATATGCTATATAGGTAGCTACCCAGGTTACTACTTGAATTTCTAATTGGCTTAGCTAAATATAAGATATAAATTAATTAGCTAAGATATAATAAAATAATATATCAAGTTATATTATAATTATATATCTCAATAACACTAAGAGTCTTAGTAATGCTAAAGATCTTAGTAATACTAAAGATCTTAGTAATACTAAAGATCATATGATATGATTAAAATTAGTGTCATTACTAACTGTTCTATTACAATATATAGTAGAGTAGTTTATTTGAGATAGATATTAATATAGTTAACAAGGATAGATTTATTATACTTAGCTATATTGAAAGAATATATCAAGGTTATAAAGCTAAATATTAATACTAAAGATAATCAAGAATAGATACTAGTATACTTTATAATATTAGAAGAATATATTGAGATTATAAGATTAGCTGCAAATAAGCTATATAAGCTACTTGCAAGCTACCTACAAGTAAGCAAGCTATATAAGCAAACAAGCTTTATAA
>RBNK01001879.1:0-13042 GCA_003990785.1 Endogone sp. FLAS-F59071 | reverse complement strand
TATAAGAAATTACAAGGTGCTATACGGGCAGCTACCCAGGTTACTACTTGAATTTCTGATTGGCTCGGCTAAATATAAGGTACAAATTGATTGGCTAAGATATAATAAATGATATATCAGGTTATAACATAATTGGGTGATGAAATAATATATCAGATCGAAATACTATTTTAGGTTATAGCGTGATTGCGGATCTCAACAATGCTAAAGATCTCAACAACGCTAAAGGTCTCAACAACGCTAAAGGTCTCAACATTGTTGAAGGTCACATGACTTGATCTCACATGATCAAATTATATGTTGTCACAAAATGTTCCGTCACACTATAAAGAAACTGTATAATTAAGCTGAAGGATTTAGGAAAGATAAGGAACCTGAAGTAGTAATTAAACAAAAGAAGCCTTTAGTCATTTATAAGACTATAAATTTCAAAATCAACCAATGTCAGAAAGCTCAAGCTATATATAAGATAGTTCTTCTAAAATTGCCTATAAGGAAGCATCTGATGATACTAATCTATATTAGACTTAGGAATCTCTGAGTATGTTGCAAGGTTTCTAAGGTATCAAAAGTACTTTGTTTCTTTATAAGATTATTAATTATAATTTCAGACTTATAATCTTTAGTGCTCTTGATATTGTGATGGACTAAAATATTCTAACAGCAAAATATTCACTGTAGCATATCTTAGGGGTCTTAGTGGGTTATGCGGTAGCGGCTTGAAGGGTGGTGGACTGGTAGGAAAGTATATTAAATAGTGAATATAATAAGCTTTGTATAATAATAAACTTCTCTCTCTTTAACCATTGCTTAGTCTCAGACTAAGGCTTCTTCTGCAAAGTCTATTTAGACTTTGCAGGATTATCCCTCAGGTTGTCTGTAAGAAGCTTCCTTAGCTTGTTGCAGTCTGAATTTTATTGATAATTGTGAGCGGGGTATTTATAAGAAATTACAAGGTGCTATACAGGCAGCTACCCAGGTTACTACTTGAATTTCTAATTGGCTTGGCTAAATATAAGGTATAAATTGATTGGCTAAGATATAATAAATAATATATCAGGTTATAATGTAATTGGGCGACGAAATAATATATCAGATTGAAATACTATTTTAGGTTATAGTGTGGTTGCAGATCTCAACAATGCTACAGGTCTCAACAACGCTACAACTCTCAACGTTGTTGAGAGTTACATGACTTGTGATTTCACATGATCAAATTGTGTGTCATCACAAAATGTTCCATCACAATATATATAGAAAGGGGGTGAGATCTTTAGCTCTCAAAGGGATCTTAAGTGTGTACTACTATTGAACTAAAGTTTATTGAATAAAGAATTAAGGGATATTTATATAAAATTCTCAAAGTGCTATACAGATAGCTGCCTAGGTTACTACTCAGAATATTATTAGTTATGCTATTGTAATTGATTTAGAAATTCTATTCATTATTAAATAAAATATTAATAATGTTAATAGTATCAACAGTATTGATGATTTTGGTAGTATAGATTTCAGCAATATAGATGGTATTCACAGTGTTGATAATTTCAGCAGTGTGGATAGTATCTACAGTGTTGATAATTTCAGCAATGTAGATTTCTTCTTCTATATCCAATCTAGATAAGGAAGTATTGGTTTCCTCTTCAAAATAGTTGTTGTTTATTAGGTAATTTTCTAGGAAGTAAAGTAACAATATCTCTTTTTCTACATTTTGTAAGTTTTCCCATTAGCATAGACTTAGATTGCTAAGGTGTTTCAATATAGAAGGCCAATGTTGGAATATATTAAAGATCCTTTTAATATGCATCTTTTCCAAAGAGTTAATTCTAGATATTCAGTAGATTGTTATTTTATCAGTTCTTAACAGTTTTTCTACCTTAATTATAAGGCATATCCTATTTGATAGTAGCTTTTAAATTATCTAACAATATTATTAAATTAGTAGATGCTAATATTTCTTTTTACAAATTCTATCATGTTGATAGTGTCCTCTTGAGTCACTCTAGTATATAATTGTAGTAGTTTGTTATGTCAGTTAATAATTATATTCTCTACTATGTTCTTGATCTGTTTATAGTTTAGTTGAAGTAGAGTTGAGTATCTGGTAGTATTTCTTTACTGCAGTTGAGTTGGATAAGATTCTTAAATTCTCTGGGTTTAGCAGTTAATGGCAGGTATAGTTTGTCTTTCTTTAATTAATACTCTTACACTATAAACCTTAAATATACCAAACCAAGACTTACTACTATGACATCTGGTAGGATTTGAAGGATTGTCAAGTCAGTATGATGTTTGCACAAACAGCAGAACTTAACCTGATGATCAAGATACAAATCTGCAAAGGACTAAGTGAGGGCAAACCAGGATTCAAGGTTATTGAGATCAACTAAGTACAACTGGCTAAAGAAGAAAGTAACAAAGAAGATACTAGAAAAGCCTTTGCTATTACTACATACATTATTAAGTCATAACTATTCAAAGCAATTGTCAACTTAGGAGCTAAAGGATATATTATTATAAAGAAAGTACTTAACAGATTAAGATAGGGAATTGAATAGCCTACCATTCTTAGATTCATAACATCAAGTGGTAAATACAGTACTGCTTAGAAAAATGAAGAATGTACCTATCAGATTTAAAGACCTGACTATACTAGTCACCATGCTGATCATTGATATACTGTAAGGATAAGACTCTAGGATTGGTAAAATACAGAAGATTAAAGAGCTCAATCAGGAACTAATAGCTAGGCTAAGTTCTATATATATAGAAAATCAGAGAGTATATAAGGTAAGATATAATAGAATAATACTCAAAATTCAAAGAATTATGTATCTTATAAGGTATAAAGGATTGTAAGTCCTTGAA
Organism: Endogone sp. FLAS-F59071; assembly: GCA_003990785.1. Classification (NCBI taxonomy): domain Eukaryota; kingdom Fungi; phylum Mucoromycota; class Endogonomycetes; order Endogonales; family Endogonaceae; genus Endogone; species Endogone sp. FLAS-F59071. Next base: position 10,174 of record RBNK01001879.1, on the reverse strand, counting down.
TGTTTTTCAACAATTGAGTTAATCTATAAATATCTAAAAGCAATGTATCTCAATATATCTTAGCTTGAAAATTACTAAGCAAATACTTCTTTACTAATTTCATTTAGGTCTTAGACTTTGTATTTGAGCTCAAGCTCAGGCAAAGATTTATTGAATAAAAATAAAGAGTGTATTTATATAAAACTTAAGAAATAATACTAAATAGGATAATATGAAAATATATTAAAGAATACTAAGGAATATTGTAGGAATTCTACAGAAATTATTAATTTGGGGGGTATGATCTTCATCAGAAACTGGGTTTGTATCAAGATTCGTGACTGCTAAGTTTTCAGTAAGGTTTAGAGCTTCATCAAGAGCTAAGGTGGGGACCTCATTAAGTACTTAGTTTTTACTAAATATCTGGATTTCATCAGAGGCTAGTATTGCATTATTGAAATTGCTTATTTGAGAAAGGATTTCACTGAAGTATAGGACTTTGTTAAATATCTAGTCTTTACCAAAGTCCAGTGGTATGAGAATGGTTATAGAGATAATCTTATAAATCATTTGTGGTATAGTAAGGAGATCATTATCATTATTGGTTTCAGAGGCTAGGGGTAGATTATCATCTGCTGTAGTATCAGTCTTATAGTCTTTGAAGGCTATAAAATTATCTCCAAGAACTACTGAATCGAAGTCTAGATCATTAGGTTCGAATATTTCAAAATTGTCGAGAATAATGACTTTATTGGGTATGGATTCCTTATTGGTTTGATTAGCTTTAAAAGCTTTATTAGGGGCATCATTCTTAGAGGATAAGGAGTCTTTGATTTAGTCTTGAACTGTTAGTTTTAGGTTGAAATCCTCCAAGAAAGTATCCAAGATATCTAAGCACTGACTGGTGGTAATCTAGATCTAATGCTTAAAGTATAATCTTCCTAAATAAGATATCACAGTTAGCTAATACTTGAAGACTTCATATAGACTGCAATAGTTATGATTGGTAGAGTTATAACTTTAGCTGTTTCTCTTCTTCTAAAACTTGAAGCTATTATTTACTTGTAGACATCTTGTCTGAGGTTTTTTATAAGCTAATATTATTAAGTATAGTTTATCTTTCCTACTAAATCTAGAGCTGTTAGTACTGATCAAATAGTAAAGGCCAATTTTGCTTAAATGCCTAGCATAAATAATAATTCTACCACTTGATTTCTGATTGTAGCATTATATCCTACTTGTTCAATTATATTTCGAATCTTGGTATAGAACTCCATTAGTGACTTGTTTTATCCTTGTATAGTGACAAGTATCTGATCTCTTAACTGTTGCTGAATTTCCATAGTGTAATAGGTATTTGTCAACTAGGTGTATATAGCTCTAATTATTACATCATTAGTTAGTAGTGCTACAATTGTTCTGTTTATAATTACTATATTGTAACATGCCTTAGCTAGTCCTTTAAGAGTAGCTACCAACACTGGTCCTTTCTGTGCTAGTATCAGAAAAATGGTTAATTAATCTACAAACTATTTTACTAAGAACTATAAACAAAATAGCTACAGATATGAATGCTAGTTATAGACTATAAACTATTATTAGCGAACAGTTATGAACTACCCTAGAACTTTGCTAGAACAATATCACAAACTATGAACATCTTTAGAACAATATTATAAACTATGAACTAGCTAGAACAGCCTGCAAACAGCCTGAGAACAGCCTATGAGCATAAATGCTAATCATAGACTATGAACTGAAAATAGTTTTCTAATGAGTATCAATAATCTTATTGTTGTGAGTAGCTTCATTTCCTTGGTAAACTTGAGAACTGATTTGGTAGAGACATACTCTGAAAAGATGAGTAATGAGAATGATATATTGGTATTATAATATTCTTTAGATTCTTCAAATATATTAAATAATTCTTCAATTCTAAAATCATCAGTCCAAGTTCAGATGGGTACTTCTAATTCTTTATAATAAATGCTTACTACTTTGTTACTTTTGTTAGATATATTGGTAGTAGTAGTATATAATCCTAGAAATATATACTTATAGGTAATAGTAAGTCTAATAGTTTTAGTTAATATATTAGAATAATTTGATTCTTAAGATAGTTTTCAGTAATATCTTCTAATCAGTGTTTATATAAGTTTTGGTAGTAAATCTGAATGGTTTATCTTAAACTACAGTACTTGTTGAAGTTTTGATCTTCAAATGTGTATTTGGGGTAAAGAGCGCACTGGCTTACAAAGCTAAATATGCATATATTTATTAATGCTAATATATGATTGGTCAATACAGACAAAGATTGTCTAAGCCACAATTGAGTGATATATAATTAATTGTTAATGAGAGAGAGAGATATAATAAGCTAATAATTTCAATACTCCCCCTGCTTGACATATCTTGATAAATAAAACAAAAATAAAATGTTCAACTGTATATTACAAATGGCATCTATGAAGTACATTTACTGCAAATAACTATATATAAAATACTACTTGAGTGATAAAAATGATATGATAAAGGAAATAAAAGTTTTTGAAAGAGAAAAAACAGTTAGTTACATAAGCCCATTTTTGTAATCAACATTTCAAGTCTGGGTTGTGCAAGTGGCTTAGTTAATGCATCAGCGATCATTTCATCTATTGCTATGTAAACGATATCTATTACCTTTAATTCAACTTTCTCTCGAATAAAGTGATGCTGAATGTTAATATGCTTTAATTGAGCATGATTAATTAGATTTTTGGCAAGGGTAATTGCTGATTGGTTGTCTTCAAATAAGGTTGTCATACAATTCTGTAAATATCCTAGCTTATCCAATAGAGTGCATAGCCAAATGGCTTCTCTCATTACATGTGCTAATGCCATATATTCTGCTTCAGTTGATGATAGGGCAATGGTTGGTTGGTGCTTGCTTGACCAGCTGATGGCTCCCCCTGATAGGTTGAAAATATAGCCTGTAGTTGATCATTGTATATTAATATCTTCTCCCCAGTTGGTATCACTGAAACCAATCAGCCTTAGATCCTGATCACATCTAAGGCACAGCTTATAATTAGCTGTTCCTTTAATATATCTTAATAATTGTTTGAGGGCATGGTGATGTTCTTACATTGGATTGGCTGAAAATTGACTGATGATGCTAACAGCAGCAGCTAGATCAGGTCTCGTCTTGATCATCAGGTACATTATGCTACTGATCATTTGTCTGAATAGATTTTGGTCTGCGGATTTTCCCCCTTCAGCTTTGAGTTGAATAGATGGATCAAGGGGTGTACTGATTAGCTTGGCATCCGTCATGTTAAACCTTGTAATGATTTGATTGGCAAAGTGACTTTGATCAATTGTGATTGTATATATTTTTCGATCATGTATGACTCAAATACCCAGAAAATGTTTAATTTCACCACAGTCCATCATATCAAATGCGTTGCCAAGCTCCACCTTGAATTTATTTATCATTTCTATAGAATCAGCCAGAATTAGTAGATTGTTGACATATATGGCAATAATTATCAGTGATTGATCATCTTGTCTTCTTCTTAGATAAATGCTGTAATCTGATTATAGTTTTGTAAAATTTGATTGGCTGAAATAGTTGTCAATCTTCTAATTCCACATACAAAGTGATTATTTTAGTCTATATAATGATCAATTGAGCTTACACACAGCTCTCGGTGATAGCTCCAATTGATCAATTCCTTCAGGTACCATCATGTAGATCTCCTCATCAAGATCGCCATTCAGGAATACAGTTTTTACATCCATTTGGTGAATTTCTAAGTTTAGGGTTGCACCGATTGATAAAAGTGCCCTGATCGATGTGAATTTCATCACGGGAGTAAATGTTTCATTGTAATCAATTCCTTGCTGTTGTGAATATCCCTTGGCAACTAATCTCACCTTGTATCTGGCAACCAATCCATCAGTGTTGAGCTTCTTTTTAAATACCCATCTACATCCAATCGGCTTGCATCTTACAGGCACCTCAGGTACAATCATCCACATGTCATTATTCTTAAGTGATTTAAGCTCTTGATTGATCGCTTCCTGCTACAGCTTTGCATCAGGCAGAGAAATTGCTTCCTTGTAGGTCATTGGGTCATTGGTCAATTCAATTAAATTAGCTTCTGGCATGCAATCTTGCCAAATTTATAGGGCTTCAGTGTCTATCAATTGTTTGATTAGCTCCTAAGTGTTGTCATCATCATCATTATAGCCTAGCCATTTTACCAGATATTGCCTTTTTTTATCAATCTTGTATTCTCCAATAATCGCTTCAATAACATATTCTTGATCTTCTGAGTTGACAATTGTTAGGGATTTTAATATAATAGATTCATCAAATGTAACATTGCAGCTGATCTCTATCTTCCTATTGGTTGGATCCCAGAGCCTGTATGTCTTCTTTTCATCATGATAGCCAATCATTTTAAGCTTTTTGGATCGGGGCACCAGTTTCGACCTTTTTCCTTTGTGAATATGCATATATGCATCAGCCCATATGATGCGTAAGTTACTGATATTAGGCTTGTGACCATGCCATAATTCAAACGGTGAAGCACTCTCCTTATTGGCTCACATTGGCAATTGGTTACATAAATATATAGCACTTGCGGCAAGTTCAGCCTAAAGTTCATCAGGTATGTCAGCAGTGATTTTAATGGCCTGGATCGACTCTATTAATATCTGGTTATATTGTTTGGCGACACTGTTTTGTTGTGGCATGTCCGGCATCATCATTTTATGATAAATTTTATTTTTAATTAAAAATTCGCACATCTCGGTATTTACATACTCTCTCCCTCTATCGGACTGGAGAATCTTCAGTTTTCAGCCTAATTGTGTTTTGGTGAATGCCTTGAATGCCCAGAATCAATCGAATATATCACTTTTGCTATCAATAAAATATGTTATGACGTAGCAAGTGGCATCATTGATGAATATTAATATATATTTCACTCCATTGACTAATGGTGTGGGTATCAGCCCATACAGATCTGAGTGCACCCTTTCGATAGGCTCTATTGATCGATTTTTCATATGTCCAAAAGGCTTATAGTGCAATTTCACATATTCACACCTGGCGCATATTTCGATTTGTGTGGTCAGCAGCCACACATCTCCGAGCTCTGTGACAAATTTATTGATTAATTGCAGAGTATTTCAGCCTGGATGGCCCAGCCAGTGATGCCATAGTGTATAGTCATCAATCTTGGAATTGGTGATGTTTGCTTCTAGCTCTGGTGATGTTGATAAATGAAATAGGTCACCATCGGCTTGTCCGATTTTGATTTTCTCATGATCTACACCAATTTTAATTACTGATCCATTGCTTTTGAAGATTATGTCATTTCCATCACATGTCAATGCCTGCACAGATATTAAATTTCTGGTAATTTCCGGTATATATAAAATATCCTATAATTTCAGCTTGTCATTGAGCTCAATCGTTTCAATGTACATGGTGCATAGCTTCTTATTCCCTGCATACATGATCAAGCCGTCATGCTCAGCTACTATCTCAAAAATCTCCCATTGGTTGAACATATATTGCATGGCACCTAAATTGATAATGGTGCCAATTGTCAGATTTGCTTCGGCTCTTGGTTTAGCCTTTTCTTTTTCTGTTTTTACCCAATCATTGAATTTGTTGCATTGGAATATTCTGTATTCTCCCTTATAGACATAACATTTCCAAGGATATCCCTGAAAATTCCTGCCTTAATGGGCTCCACGATTACTGCCTTGGTCACCTCTGTCATTATGATAACCTCCTTAATTGTTTCCGTTATCATTGTTATAGCCTCGGCCTCGTCTGGTGCTTCCACTTTGGTTGCCGCAACCACTGCCTCGGTAGCTGCCTCGGTAGCTGCCCCGGTCTGTCACATGGGCTTTGTCACACTTCTGCTTACTATCTGGGTCGAACCTGATGCATGTGAGTTATAAAGCCTTTAGCATTGTTGGCATATTCTCCTGCACAAGTATTAATTCCCAGTACCTAGGGCTTAGACCCTAGAGATATTGCGATATAGCTTCTGTGTTGGTCATGTCTTTGATTTGTGCCATAATTCGGTTGAATGCATCATTATAATCTTCGATTGATCCCTTTTACTTCATCATCACAAGCTTATTGCATATTCATAACAATTGTTCTATTAGTGCATATTTTTGTGTCATAGCCTCTTTAAGCTCATTCTATGAATCAAATTCTCCTGATATATTTATGTGCCTCCGTAGCTACATTCTAGCATTGCCTGTAATTTTACTAATCACTGTATTGACTTCCTCCTTTTGTACTGATAGATCAGCGCTGGTGATAAATTGCTCTATAGCATCAAAGTAATCAAACAGTCTGAGTACGCCTCCTGACTTATCAAATTTGTTGATCAATCTCAGATACTCCTTCACCAGATCATTAAGCTTTGTTGATATTGTTGGTGATAGTAATTATATTTATATTTGTGGCGTATTGCCTTCTGTAGCTGCATTCTGATTGGTTGGCGCACTAGGTGATGCATTTGTTTTGTCGATTTTTGCCATCAATTCATCCAATAAGGTTGCCAGTATATCTAATTTATCTTCTTGATTTCTGATCATTGTAGCCATCTGTTCCTGTCAATTAAAGCTAAATCCTATATTGCTCTGATGATTGCTATCCAATCTTTCATTATCATCAAGGGTTTGATATCTGTTGTCTGTTTTTGATTTAGACCGCAATCTTATCAATCTTGTTGCTGACGACGATGTGTATAGATTATCCATTTCATTATGTCACATTGTTGAATACTATGTTGTTACATGTTGTTTATCATGTTGCTTTATTACAGTGTTGTTTGTCGCATTGTTTATCGCATCATTTGACGTGTTGTTTACAATGTTAAATAAATACTTACTGTAATCGCAGTTGTAATTGCTATGATTGCATAGATCTCAGGTTGTCAAGCTGCAATTGAGCGGCTTAGGGCTCATAACCTATTGAAGTTTTGATTTTCGAATGTGTGTTTGGAGTAAAGAGTGTACTGGCTTATGAAGCCAAATATGTGTATATTTATTAATGCTAATATATGATTAGTCGATATAGATAAAGATTGTCTAAGCCACAATTGAGTGATATACAATCGATTGTTGATGGGAGAGAGAGATATAATAAGCTAATAATTTCAATAGTACTATCTTCTATTAGAAGTACTCTGCTATAATATTCTTCTTCAAGGTTGTCACAGTAGTAAAAATATATCACAAAGGTAGGTCTTTAATGAAAATCAAATATTACCCTTCTATGTTAAGTGCCAAAATATGAGAATGAAACTCTGGGATCAGCAAAATATAGAAAATTAAAGAGCTTAATCAGGAACTAGTAGCTGGGCTAAGTTCTATATGTATAAGAGATCAGAGAGTATAAGGTAAGATGTAGAGGAATAATACTCAAAATTCAAAGAGTTATATATCTTATAAGGTGCAAAGAAAGGTAAGTCCTTAGATATATTTCAATAATCAAGTTAATCTGTTAATGTCTAAAATGTAAGAGCATAGCAATTATACTACAGTATCTGCCCTTTTCTTGAAGAAACCCAGATCAGACATAGAAGAAATCCATACTGTCAAAATCCATACTGTCAAAACTCTCCCAAATTCCCACAGAATCAGAAGATAATCTCCCCCCCTCTATCTAAGCATCGTTGCTAATGAAATCCACTAAGAAGTGATGGAACTACCTGATTTCCTACCTATTCAATCTTCTGATTTTCCATCAGTGATTGTTCTATTCAATTTCTCATGCTCTTCTAACCTTTGTGATACAGCAATCATTTCTACTAATCCTACTGTTCTCATCACTCAGAATTAATATAGCAGTTTTCTCATACTTTTATTTTTATTTTAATTATTAAGTATTATTATTGGTGCTCAGTCATCTCAGTTCTTGATCATCAGATCATTAGCATATCATTTGATCATTACCTTATTTATTAGTTATATTATATCATTTATTTATCATATATTTAGCTTTAATCTTTTTATATAAATATTCCTCAAATCTTTATTCAATAAACTTCAGTTCAATAGTAGTGCAGAACTTCAATTTAATGAGTCCATAACTATCTGCATTATGCAAAGCCTCTTGAGGTTCTAGCTTTTATAGAGAGTTGTATAAGTCGATATATTATATATAAGAGATTGTTAAGAGAATTTGAGAATTGAAGAACTGAATTTGAACTAATTGTGTTTATTGAATAAAGAATTTGAGAGATATTTATATAAAATTGAAAAGCTGAGATTAACTATAAATCTTTGATATCAACAATGTTAATGAAATCTACAGTGTAAATAATATCTATAGTATAGATAGTATCTACAGTGTTGATAATTTCAGCAGTGTGGATAGTATCTACAGTATTAATAGTATTCATAGTGTTGATGGTATCTACAGTATAGATTTTTTCTTCTATATCTAATCTAGATTAGGAAGTACTAGTTTCTTCTTTCAGATTTAAGTTCTAAGTAGTACTGCAGCATAGTAATGGTTATTTGTAATGTCTAATAATATTATCTCTTATACTAAGCAAATACTTTCTTTACCAGTTTTATTTAGGTCTTAGACTTTATATTTAGGCTCAAGCTCAGGTAAAGATTTATTGAATGAAAATAAAGAAGGTATTTATGCAAAACTTAAGAGATAATACTAAATATAATAATATATCAAAAATTACTAAGGAATTATAGATTAAGATTTTCTTTGATGAATTGAACTATAATTTCTGAAATTGGAGTATCAGTCTGTGGGTTAACTAGCTGAGGGTTAGCTGGCTGAGGGTTAGCCTATGATATCAAGATGATCTTATAAATCATTTGTAGTATAGTAATATCCTTATGGATTTCAGAAGTAGGTTCATTATTCTCAAAGGCTAGGGGGTGGATTGTTATTACCAGTTTTAGAGACTAAGAGTATAACTCATAAGTTTACTATAGTATCAGTCTTAGAGTCCTTAGAGGCTTTAGATTCTCTAGAGGTCTTGAAAGCTGTGAAGTTGAGAGTTATAGGAGGTCTGAACTCCAAGTTCATCAGATTATTAGAGACTACAGTATTGAGAAGCACAGAGGCTTTGAACTCTTTAAAATTATTGAAGATAAAGGCTTTATTACTAAATTCTTCAATATTGGGAGTCTTGATCTTATAACTAGTATTAGTATCATTATCCTCAGAGGATAAGAGATCCTTGGTTTGGTTTTGAACTATTGATTCTGAGTCGAAATCCTCTAAGAAAATGTTTAGGATTTTATTGTACTATTCTGAGATAAGTTTTTCTTATTGACAAGAACTGAGTTTTCCAAGGTGGGAGAGTACTGAAGACCAGTACTTGAAGAATTAGTATGTCTTCTTACCAAGTTTCTTTTCTCTTACAGTGAGTCCTAGATCTTAAGTAGTCTGTTCTTTATCCTATACTTCTTGAGCATTTATAATAGCCTCTAATATATATCTAATATAGTAATAGGACTTAATAAAAAATACATTTTGAACTCTTAAGAAGTTAGCCAAATTATTGCAGGTAATATCTACTATATCTATGAGGTCTTTTATATAGTTTATTTCAATAGAGGCTTATGGTTCTAGGTCTCTGTATAGCAGAGCCTATCTAATTATACTAGTTATGACAGATACATCTAAGAGTAGTAGCTGGGTTCTTCTAATAATGTTTATCCTATTATATGGTCCTATTCTCTCATTAGTAGTATTTCTAATAGACAATATTTCTGATATTGAATATTTAATAGTAATTACTGAGGTTAAAATATATATCTTCTCTCAGTATTATCTTTCAAGTTTTATATAAATACCCTCTTTATTATCATTTAATAAATCTTTATCTGAGCTTAAGTCCATAAATCTTCTATATTTAGCCAATCCTAGAGTTTCATTCTTATTATAATCTCAATAGATATAAATAAAAGATATTTTTTATTAAAAAAAACTAAGTTTATAAATATAAACAAATCTTATATTATAATAGAACAATTAGTAATGATATTAATTTCATTATATAAGATCATAGTTACATAATTTATAGCAATGTTATAACTCTTAGCATTGTTATATATAACTTATAGTATTATTATAAATTATAATATTACCTTGATCTGATCTATTAGTTTACCTTTTAATAATAATATAACTTAATATATT
>RBNK01001878.1:0-13054 GCA_003990785.1 Endogone sp. FLAS-F59071 | reverse complement strand
TGCTAGTCGGCATTCATGTTGCCGAACTTCCAAGGGACGAAGCAGAATCAATTTTTTTATCAGGCGTCATGTGATGTGGATGACCGAAAGAAATATGACTGCCACTTTCATCAAGAAAAAAAAAAAATGGTCCGTTTTCAAAAATAATGGCCCATATTTGAAACTATTTGTAGTTTTTCATAAATTTGAATTATAAAAAAAAAAAATTCTTTATTTAATTATAAATGTTTAGTAAAAAGTATACTCAAAGCATTTCTTGTTAAATATTAAATTAATAATAATATAAGCACAAGCTCGAGTGGGAAAATGTCGTGCTTGTCAGTGGTGGAGCGGTGTGGTCAGGTCAGTTGCTGAAATTCTGATGGCTGTACCGCCAACACTCATCCTAATAGACGCCGTTCAACTAAATCTTTTGTATGACTGCGGTCTGAACGACAAAACGTCAAAAGTTCACCGACACCGCCGAGTCTGATTGGCGTAAAAACCCAAAGTGCAGACCGTTACCACACCAAGTTCACGTCGATCACGGGCTATAATTCTTTCCAAGACATCCAAGTGGCCATGCTAACTGGAGCTGCCATCGACACTGACCATCATGGATTTCGAGGTAGTTTATCCCACATCGACAACAGAGCCGACGTGAGGGAAAGGCAAATAGTTTTGTTGAATGGCTGGGGATTTCTTTGTAAATACGCCAAGTGTATTAGGGAGCAATTGTTACAATAAAAATATATATTTACACGTGGTGGATGCTGCTCCGTGGCGCAGATCCAGAAATCAATTCGCGAGATACACTGGGAATGGCAAAGACAAAGGCACTGGCACTGGCACCGATAACAGCATAACAGCGCCAGCAATGGTGACGGCTATACTCAGCCATGGCAACAGACGCGTGGACCGCATTTAGCACGTGTACGTGTAAATGAGCTTTTAATATATACTTTAGTGGGCGAGTTAGGAAGTTGACCGCGTTAGGTGTCAAGTATATTGGCCGCATTGGCCATTGTGAGTTGTGTGCTTTGGGCACGTACATGTGCCTTGTTCCTACTAACCATGAATTTTGTTAATTTCTTTTCGCAAACTTTGCCTCTATAAGCATTTATTGCCCGTCCGTGTCAACGATCTATGAGAAGGTGTTTGGACCTACCCACATACACTTTTATACCCTCCCTCAAATAGTATACGAGAATTGGATTAAGGCCCGAGGTACTAATGTCGGAAGAAAATATTCAGAATGTATTTAATTAATTATCAGTTTCAATTTTGTGATGACGCGCAGAGCATGGAGAATGTACACTTAGTACTTAGATCTCGAGCTCTTAGACATGTAGCACATAGGAATAGTCCATTTAGAGAGGGTTGACTGGAAAGGCAACACTGTTTGTTTGTAAAGTCATCCGTCACCAACCTGTTAACCCGGAAAGGTCCCCAGGTCGGAACACTCATTTCTTTCAGCCAAAATTAAGCTGCTAACTCTTTATATGTTGAAGACCACTAAATCGAGCCAGCTATATACTTGATTTGCTCGAATCATATCTGCCTTATGAAAAAGCATGTGTTTATTCGTCAGCTGACCAATACTCCCTGACTGTATGGAGTCGACGCCATACTTGTAGCCTTATTAGCTTAACATGCTTGAATCAAATCCAAACTCCTGTTGTACCTTCGTTACATAAACATTCAATGAATAAAAAGGTTTTGTGAATAACTTGGCTTTTCAACCCCCTGTTTGTTTGGTGGGGGGGGTACGAAGAGTCCAATTTAGCCAATTTAGTTCTTAAACCGAAGAGATCCAGTGGCAATATTGATACCCTCTCGAAAAGAAAGATAACGTTAACTTTGAAGATTGTACATAGACCTTAAACAGCTCAGGACTATCAAGAAGTCTGGAAGAATGTAGAAGATAATGTTTACATCTGCAGCTTGTCGGTTTTGACGTCAATTCTGATACCATAAGTGCCTTGTACGTGCATTTATATTTAGGTTGACTCTCCTAATATCGTTCTTCAAGAAATTTCTATGACATTGGCCTACTACTATTCATAATGCATATAACTTTCTTTTTATAACATTTATTACTACTTTGCTCCTGACCTTTTTTTTTTTTTTTCACCCCACAGATCCCACAGGATGACAACAAAGGTTCGTCGTTTCAATTTATTATTTATCTTATCTTGTTGTCTTAATCACTATACTCCCTTTAACAAGAACATCATAACAATTCTAAAAAAAATCTTAGACCTCGATATTACGGACGCAATTAAAAGCGCTACTAGCTGCAGCGCCTCAATTGAATAATGTCATCGCAGGCATGCGCTCCATCGACTTCCGGAAGAACAGCGTCCCAAGTTAATGGCTATGTCTCCTCCATAACGTACTCCTTTACGTTGGTCGGCAGAAGCCTGTGTTCAAACAGATTTTGGAGTGTATCGAACTTCAAGATTGGGATGGATGTGGATGTGAGAAGTTGTCCACAAAAATTGACTTTGTCGGGCCGATCAATTTCTGTACGGAGACAAATACTTTGCGCTCGCAAGTTCGAGATATGCGGCAGCACTTTACCAACATGAGGCACGCTATGGAATGGGACAAGTCAATAATGGGACAAGTTAAGAATGGGTCCACTTGCTATAGCTTTGGTTACTGGAGCAATAGTAAGCGTTTTGCTTTCAGTTACGGCTATTTCTAGTTCCTTCTCTTGAACACCCCCTTTCTATTTGCAGCAGCAGAAGAATTCGCGACTTTGGCGGATCTTTATAACAGTTGCGGCAATCTTCGACGCGTTGAAGAGATTGACAATCATCTGGAAAAGCTTGAAAAGCATCTTGTTGGTATCAGGGACGGTACCTATGTGCTGGCAGAGGGTTTAGGGGAGTTGGAATTGGAATTGGGAATCCGTCGCTGGGCGACCTATTCGAACTTAATAGAGAACCTAAAGACCGTTTATGACCACCTTTGCAAGTTAGAAGAACTTATTTTACGACCAGTGGAAATTAGAAACATTTTGTAAATATTCAAATATTGATTGTTACCATGACGCCTAATGCGTTTCCGGGATATTCGATAAAAAAAAAAAAAAAGAAAATAGCCAAAGAACTTAGAGCTTGCGAATGTGCGAGTAACGATGTTTATCTAAGCAATGAATAATAAGATGCGAAAATGACGTTCGTTGTCTAATGCGAATGTGCGAGTAGGGTGTACGAGTTAAGGATATGGAACGCTAATATCCAACACGCCCCTTGCGCAATAATAAAAGACTTAGAGTTACATTACATATCACGATTGCCACATTCTCTGATAGCCCACCTATTTGACGCTCCTCCCTTTCGTCTCGATCGCCAACCCGCTCACACAAGCCGCCACACCCACGAACGCCACCGCACTTGCGTACAGCGGCACCCATAGCCTCCCTCCCGCCGCCGCCAGCAGCCATCCACTAACCATGGGGCTTGCAATCCCCGCTATCCGTCCCAATGCGCTCGCCGCGCCCGTCGCCGTCCCGCGGAGCCGCGTATCGAACACTTCGGGGGTGTACCCATAAATGACCGCGTACAAGACCGTGGCGAGAAAGGAGAGGAGCGCCGACGCCGTGGCTGGGTGAAGGCCTGTGGAAAAAAGGAGGAGGGACAAGGCCGAGCCTAAAGAGGAGAGTATCATGGTGCCACGGCGGCCCAGGCCGGTCTCGACCAGATAGGAGGCGAGCTAGTCAGAAGGACGCCAAAAAAAAAAAAAAAATAGATGATTCAGTTAATTGAAGGACCCAAAAAAATTCTCATGGTTATCAAAACACGTCCAAAAAGCACGCTTACCAATGAGCCTGGAACCCCCGCCGCCGAATATACCAAAAACTCCCAATACACCTTCCCACTCAAGATGGATCCGCTGTCGTCCTGCTCGCCACCCTCCCCAATCTGCTCCAAGTACTTTGGCAGGAATACGTTGAACATAGTGAACCCCATGCTCGTCAGCGCCCAAATTCCAAACACCAACAACGTTGTCCGCCGCCACCGCGGCACAAAAAGCGGACGTAACGCGCGCAAGCTAAATAGACCGCGCAGCCGCGCCCCAAGCACGCGCGCTGTCGAGTCGGATGGCGAGACCGACCCAAAGTTAATCGGCTTTAAGTCCGGTGAAAGGATTGGCGAATCAGTGTTTACATCGAGCTCCCCTTCCACACTGTCGAAAGGGTCATGGCTGTGCAAATCTGCGGTCGTGCTGGTACTGGGGTTAGAACGCGGGGGCGGCAAATCAAACGGGTCCGGCAGGTCTTTAGTGTCGATCACGAGGTCGGACCCATTGATACGAATGATGGTGCGGAGGACCATAAGGGCGTCGCGTTTGCGGCGGGAGGCGAGAAGGTAACGCGGGCTCTCCTGCAGACGGAAGAAGATGAGACGGGCGAGAACCATAGCTAGAGTTAAGAAGCCGAGCGTCAAAAGAAGGAAGCGCCAGCCATTGTTTTCGACAGCGGGGTCGCAGGTATTGGGGAGTTGGCAACTATGGGAAGGAAGGATAAGGAAGGCAAGGAACGAGGAGAGGACAGCGCCGAGGGAAAAAAAAACGGACATAAAGGTAAGGAGATATTGGTGCTCGGTGGGGATGAATTCGAGAAAGAGAGCACCTAAGGAGAATTAGAATTGGGTTTGGTGTAAGGGACATGCAATACATGATGAGAAAACCCATTGGGTAGTGTATCGAGATGGAGCAATTGATTAGTATAAAGCAGCGTATAACTCATTCCATCTTTCGTTGTATTATACTTTATAACCCAAGACTTTGCCCATTCATCATACCTACCATCAACAGGCATATTCCCGCCGACACCAAAGCCAAGGCAAAATAGCATGGCGCATAGGCTCACAAACCCAGGCGCCACGCTCGACAGTAGACCAAACGTAGCCGTGATGCCCAAGGTCCAGTTGAAAGCTAGCTTGCGACCGCGTGTGTCCGACAGCACACCCCAAAATATAGCGCCCAGGGTCATACCCGCGAATATGGAGGAGGAAAGTAGGCCGACCAGATGGTCGGGGATCGAAAAGTGTTCTAAGGGACATGGAAGACGCAGAAAGGAGTTAAATAGTGTGAATTTAGTGGGGGTGGGATAAAGGAGATGGTTCGGGGAGATATCATACGTTGTACGCGGGGGAGAATGATGGCAACACACTGTTTGCGGTGATGAACAAATATACGTGTAAAGTACGATGTTACTCTAAATGTATAATGCAAATACATTGAATTTGGCAAGGAAGTTAGGAAACACCTATACCTGTAGCCACATCTATAGGGACGAACAGGCATACGTTGATATGTTGAGGACAAACGCGAAGCCATTAATGTTTACTTGTTCGGCTCAAATAATCATGCTTAAATTCTAAACAAAGCTTCTGCAGCGAGGGCGAGTACTTACATTATCTGCCAACCACCCAAAACCGCATAGGACCTATGACAATCGGACGGAACAAATATTGGGACCATAGGTAATGGATAATTTAATAAGAGACTTTAGGAATCGCCGATATGTGCATGCAAGGGCGATCCTGAAATTTCTGAATTTGGTGTGCGGCAGTTCATTTGGTCTACTGTCTTGTAGAATAGTTTGATGCTCGATGCCTGCTTCTGGTTTTCCGGATTGTAATCCATCTTTTGCCGAGTGAGTGTTGATTACTCATTTAAATCAACGAGAATCCTCCCAACTCGCGTATACTCTTTGAAATGTCCAACAAACGCTAGAAAGTCTGCATTAATACACCCACCATTAGCTGCATCTGAAACTTGCCCATCCCGATCCGCGATATTATTCCATCCAGCCCGACTTTTGGCCAGCCGGCGGGTTCGTCCGTGGACGAGCCCTGCTCTTCGTCTCGCGCACCGCCAGCAAGCAGGCCGACGCGATCTTCGTTGAGCTCGTTCAAGTAGTCTGCGCGGGTTTCGGCAACCGCAGAGTCCAGGCCGAGGTCTACAATCGCGGCTTTTCCGGGTGCTGGTCCGAGTCTGTCCTGGGTGTGAGGCATGGTGAGCGGCATGATGAGCGGATACGGGTATGCAGGTACGAGAACGGGTGCGGATGCGTATGCGGGTACGAGAACGGGTGCGGATACGGGTGGAGGAAAGATGGTAAGGGTTAGCGATTCGAAAATGTCGGGGTCGCATTCAGAAGGTGGAGGGGGGAAGACTCGGAGGCTTAATATGGTAATATTATATTTGTAAGGCATGCGTGACCTCGTTTCCTCATCGCTTACTCCCGCCAAAGCCACATGACGACGCTTCTTTCTCACCTGCTGCGAACATGGACTTGCACTCCATCATCTCAACAACCAGATGCATCTGTAAAACTCTCGCTCGAAGGCATAGTAGCTCGGCAAAACGCCTTTGTTGGGATACTCTCTTACAGCCCTACTGCAACCATCTTACACTCAATCTCGCCTGCATCTGCAACCTGCCCAGGGTAGGATTCAAGGGTAACTGTTCCACATGCATCGTCTGTTAAACTCGGGTATTCTTGCGTTTCTCTGATGTTTTGTTGAGCATTTACCATATTTACTAAAGTAAGAAACAGGCTCCCATTGGCTCGAGATATATATTATCACCTATAGTAACATTTATCAAATAAACTCTAGAGCTTCCGCCAGAGATCCTTCTACATATCCTCTCCTTTTTGCAATTTGGTGATGTTTGTCGAGTTTCACAGGTTTTTTTTTCTTTTTTTGAAATTATTTTCTTTTCATCTGCTGCAGCCTAGCTCGCCCGTGAATTTGACCCGACCAACTATGCTGTCGCCATGCATTTTTAAGTAATCGACTTCTCACTATCCAATAGACCAGCAAGTATCTCAATGATCTTACACATAGCAGGGCCCTCTGGCAACAAGTTGTCCACAATTTAAGCAGCGACGACGACGAGCTCGGGCTGCGACGTCACATGATTGCATTACGTAGGTCCTACTTCATCCGTGATCACTCTGTCCTTGTTTATCTCGTCTCATGACCACATATAAACCTCTCCAAATAATCAATATTCGCTTGACTACACTTTCAGAAATATTTCTCATGCGCCTCCGACAGGAAATACGCCGCGACATTCAAGGACCGCTGCGGCGGCTGCGGTCACAGGAAGGATGGGACGGATGGACGGATGTGGTCGATAGTGAAAGACATGGAGATCCGGGAAACACTTGCAATGATGCGAGCATTGGTTGTATTGACACGTGCGACACGGTATCAGTAGCAGTACCGTTGGGGCAGGGTGCGTGAGAGCATGCGGGTCTGTGCAAGCGCATGGCGTGTTTTTATCAACATTGCGTGTATCGATCTTACCGGCCTTTCCCCCCCCCTTTTTTTTTTCTTTCTTCATTTCAGGAATAAGGAACAGTAGTATAGGTTGACACATGAAGTGGCATTTTTTTTTTCTTCACTTTTGGAAGAAACGGGATGGGTAGGCTACCAAGATTGAATTTTCTCCCTTCCCCTTCCCCCCCCCCTTTTTTTTCCAATAAAAGCAAACAAATAAAACACGGCTCTAAATATTTAATGTTCAAAAAATCCTACGAAACGACTTAGGGTCTCATTTATAGCTAGTAAAAAAGTTTTCGTAGGCTCCGGTCTAAACGGGCACTCTAAGCAGTGTACGCCATGTGCAATTTGGATACTCTGTGTTTTCGCAAAACATGTGTTTTTTCCCTCCTCCGCAAATACAAACGATACGATTGGTTTGACTCTCTGACTGTATGTCACCCTCTGCAGTTTCTTTTGTTACCGCGTTGCTTTTCAAAATAAATAAAATAATAAAATAATAATAAAATAAATAATAAAATAAAATAAATAAATAAATAAATAAATAAGGAAAAGAAAAGAAAAAGAAAGAAAGAAAGCTGGTGATAAGCTACAAGTATGCCGATGCACCATTTTACGCTCGCTCGCTCTTGCATTGTGTCGCTTCCCAGTGAGCTACCATCGCGGATCTGCTTCATTATCATTATCAAGTTTACAACAAAAATAAAGTCGCTCTTTCATTAATTTTCACAATCCAATTTTTCCTTTGCTACGAACCGCTGCCTTCTATCCCCACATTCCCACCACGATTACGCCCGCCTCTCCCGATCCTTGCTCCCCAACGTCTCCACGAAACTTGGTGAGACTGCGGGGTCGTCGAAAGGAACGTCTCGAACACGCCACGCCACTGGCGCTGCCGCGACAGTTCTTCCGACGGGGTGGGGGCGACAGTCGGCAGGGAAGGAACAGTCACGGCGGCAACCGCGTCGATGGAAGGAGTGAGGATAATGTGTGGATTGACGAAGGACTCCGAGCAATCGTGCTTACACATGGGACAGAGAGTCGAACGAGTGGTGAGCCATTCGTCTGCGAGCATGCGCGGAGGAGGGATAAGGTGAAGGAAAAGGGATCAATTTAGGCGAACCAAGTATATAGTGCTGGACTGTTGGTGAGATGAAGGGCTGGAACTTACCAATACAATGGACGTGATACACATGAGAACATGGCAACACGCGCACCTCCGTCTCTCCGTCGACAAAATCGTCAAGGCAGATTGGACAGCTGTGGTTTATGCTGAATAAATTCCTCGAGGGCTGTACCCTCGCTTCCGCCTCTAGCTCTACCGTAGGATCTTCTACCACTACATTTATCACATCCGCCGCGCTATTATCGCCCTTTGAAAAGGTCCGTAAGGGGAATACCCCAAGCTCTGACTTTGCCAGTACGATCTGCCTTTGTAGCGGAAGGCCCGTCGCCGGATCCTGGGCTGTAGCGACTTGGAGCATCAAAGCGCGGCGGGCGAGAAGGTGGGTGTTCTCGAGCTGCAGACGGCGGAGCTGGCAGCACATGATCACTGCAACGATTGCGGATGGTGTGTTTTTGTTCCGTCAATGGATTGGTTATATATCACTGTCGAAAGTCATGACTGTACATCAAATTCCGGCCCACAACGCGTTCAGATCGCGCCCACTCACCGAACGCGAATGTGAACAAGGTCGCTAGGCCAACGATCACCCACACCCAGACGCTGCCAATACCACTCATGCCGCTCCCCACCGACGAGTTTGACTCGGACGAATTGAGCATATACGACGGCAACCCCGTCATCGAGGTGGGAACTACCAAGAATGACGGTGAAGGCTGATCAGCTTTTGCCGGTACGAAAACTGTCAGAAGCAACACGGACGTGATCAAGAAGCCTGACACACGAGAGGTATTAGGCATGTCACAAGCTGGCCAAGCATCCCCCTGTTGATTTTTCATTACAAGAACAGAATTCGGAGGGGTCAATACAGTAGGCAGCTAGGCAGTGACTATGGAAGAGATTCATCTCTACATCTACTATACAAAATAGTAAAAAGGAAGGAAATCGTAAGACATCGATCGGTGCCATCACGTGTTGGGCGTAAATTATGCGCCAGTGTTATATAGGAAAATATCAAATATCAAATATTGAACGGCCACATGGTCGCACAGCCACAGCCGTAAGTGTTATGTATTTAGAGATAGATGAGCAAATTGCTTAGTTATGTATCTCTTGGCTGAGCTTAGTTATGTATCTCTTGGCTAAGCTTAGTTACGTATCTCTTGGCTGAGCTTAGTTATGTATTTATTGCTCGATAAGCCGAGTTCCGTCAAGCAGACGTCTCCACAAATGCGCGGAAAAAGAGCTCAAAGAATTCTTGTTTTTCCATCATCAGGTCCGCAGGTCTGCCTTTTTGCTACTGGGTGATAGGGGGTGATAGGGTTGCATTTTCTCACAGAAATCTCGGTCTCCTAATTGGGCATTTAAGTTCGCAGTACAGATTGATAATGTGATTTTTTTCTCTTCTTTTCTCTTACATCTCTCTCTTGAATAATCGAAAAAAAAAAAGGAAGAAACTGCACACAGAATATCGTCCCCCATCCTCCTCCTTTCCCCCCCCATTACTGGTACATATGCCGGGCAGGCTCCCTGGTTATGTGGACATTTCACTCGCATCAAGAGATTATAGTTTCTACTATAGCATTTATTTGGTTTGTCTTACGCTAACATGCAATTTCGGTTGCATTGTTTTCTTAGCTTACAAAAGGCCTATCCTATTTGATCTTCCTATTGTTTAATTCTATCAACGATTGTGCATCTAGGGGAACTCGTAAATGCGTCCAGAAGGAGGATAAAATAACCTCTGGCAGTATTCAGGATGCAGGTAACGACGGAGTCCGCGGCACCTGAAGGGGATGCGCCTGTATCCGCCGCCGGGCATTACGATCACATCGCGCTTCTCGAACTCTGAGGACTCGCTAGCGGCTTCCTTCTCGTAGGCGTCAATGTCGCGTTTGTGAAGAGAGGGGACTTGCTGTTCAGAATTGATAGATTGGGTAGCAGTGCCGTCAGCGATGTCGTCGCTGGCCATTGGGTAGAAGCCCCAATAGTAGGGCCTGTAGATCCCACTGCCCCAGCCCCAGCCCCAGGGTCTACCACTCCAGCCCCATCCACCGCCACGGCCGCCCCAGCCCCATCCCCATCCACCACGTCCGCCCCATCCACCGCCCCATCCACCACGGCCCCATCCACCACGGCGGCCCCATCCACCACGGCCGCCCCAGGCTGCTTGGAAGTCATTGCCATCCTCCTCAGCGGAAACCTCATCATTGCTGTCACTCTGCGCGTGGGTGTTGGGGCTCTCGAGTTCGCGTTTGTTGTGCACAGGTGTATACTCGGATTTCTGCATCTCATCCTCCTCTTGCTTGAGCTTGCGCAGGCGCCCCTTCAACTTCTTTTCCTTCTGATAAGCATGACGTTCACGCTTCATCTCGATCTCGCGTTGGAGATGCTGCTTCTCTTCCTCCATCATTTGCTTTTTATAAGCAAGACGTTGGCGTTCCTTCTCGGCCTTGTATCGGCGCTCCTCCTCCTTCTCCTCCTCCTTCTCCTCCTCCTCTAGCGTCTTTTTCTTCCGCTGGATCATCTCTTCCGACTTGGCGGACGGCATGTAGTCGCGCTTTCCATGAAGGCTTGGATCGTCAGATGGCATGTAGTCGCGCTTTTTCCCTTGAAGGCTCTGATCATCGGATGGTATGTAGTCGCGCTTTTTCCCTTGAAGGCTCAGATCGTCGGATGGAATGTAGTCGCGCTTTTTCCCTTGAAGGCTCTGATCATCGGATGGTATGTAGTCGCGCTTTTTCCCTTGAAGGCTCAGATCGTCGGATGGAATGTAGTCGCGCTTTTTCCCTTGAAGGCTCGGATCGTCGGATGGAATGTAGTCGCGCTTTTTCCCTTGAAGGCTCAGATCGTCGTATGGAATGTAGTCGCGCTTTTTCCCTTGAAGGCTCGGATCGTCGGATGGAATGTAGTCGCGCTTTTTCCCTTGAAGGCTCGGATCGTCGTATGGAATGTAGTCGCGCTTTTTCCCTTGAAGGCTCGGATCGTCAGATGGAATGTAGTCGCGCTTTTTCCCTTGAAGGCTCAGATCGTCAAACACTATGGGCGTCCCGGCGGCCAAAGATTCGGCCTCTGCTTGAAAGGCAGGGGTTGTCATTTCTGGGCTCATCACTGCCGGCGAAGTCTCCGCTGGTATGGGCAAGAACGTGGCTGTGCCCTCCATAGAGGCGATGATGGGTTCTCCGAGGTAGATCGAAGCAGCATCAAAGCCTTGTGAAGATGTAGGGATACCAAGACTGAGGCCAGCGGTGGCCAGGAGAAGTATGGCATGTGCGAGACGCATTTTGTGCCAATTATTTTTATTTATGCTGTGTGTGCGTTCTCTTTTGGGTTTTGTCTATTGAGAAGTGTTCTGCTGGGATGGGGATTGGGAATACGTGCCATGGCCCAGTCTTTTTATATTTCGGCGAGGGAGTCTATTACTACTTCATTCATCCATGTCGGATGAATTTTTCAATCATTCGTTTAACAGACTATTGTAAAATCACAAGCTTCTCTCTCTCTCTCTCTTGCCAGGCTGACCTTGTTTCATTTTTCCCGTGTATACATCAACTACATTAGCATACCAAATGCAATATAAAAACATCAGATCAGAAGTGACGCAAAAGATCACACTTTTTTTTTTTTTTTTTTTTTTTTTTTCTCTCGCCGTCGTAAGAGATACATACCGTCGACGTTTCAGGGGAAAAGAACGATCTTTGAGAGAAAGCTCTAGGTATTTCATTAGCTTGCGCATGAACGCGTCCTGACGATCCATCGTCGTATAATACATTGATTAATTTGCCTGTTCTCAAAGATTGATGAACGAATCGACGGGAAATAAAACAAGCTAAAAACGCATCTCTTGCGCGCAGAATTGC
This sequence comes from Endogone sp. FLAS-F59071, assembly GCA_003990785.1. Taxonomy (NCBI): domain Eukaryota; kingdom Fungi; phylum Mucoromycota; class Endogonomycetes; order Endogonales; family Endogonaceae; genus Endogone; species Endogone sp. FLAS-F59071. The sequence goes on along the minus strand of RBNK01001878.1, from coordinate 782 downwards.
TCGACATTTGTTTTCCAGATCGCCAATCGCACGTTACAGGCCTTTGTAAACTGAGTTCCCAAAGAGAAAGTGAGAGGGGAGGGGAGGGGAGGGTTCTTCTTTTCAATCGCCGATTTGTCTATCTTTTTTTTTTTTTTTTTTTTTTTTTTTTTTTTTTTTTTTTTTTTTTTTTTTTTTTTTTTTTTTTTTTTTTTTTTTTTTTTTTTTTTTCGTGTCGTGAAGAAATATGTTCACTAAATCCTGCCTGGATTTTTTATCTTTTATTTTACACTAGTAATTATATCGTTTATGCCTCTTTTTTTTAAAAATAAATAAATAAATAAATAAATAGTTATATACTAATAAATAACAAACACTACGATACCGAGTATTCCTCTTCGGTTCACGGATTGTAAATGTAAGCTTGTGAAGGAAGGGAAAGAGCAAAACCAAAAAAACCTTATTACAAAAAAAAAAAAAAAAAAAAAAAAAATAAAGAGTATAAATAATCGATTCACGGATTGTAAATGTAAGCTTGTGAAGGAAAGGAAAGAGCAAAACCAAAAAAACCTTATTACAAAAAAAAAAAAAAAAAAAAAAAAAAAAAAAAAAAAAAAAAAAAAAAAAAAAAAAAAAAAAAAAAAAAAAAAAAAAAAAAAAAAAAAAAAATACTCTCGATCAGCAAACAATTATTATTAATTAATTACTTCTTTTTTTTAAAAAAATAAAATAAATAAAAATAAACCCTTGAGGAAGAGAACCCCTCACACACACAAAGGAAAGGAAGAATAAAGGATGCTTTT
>RBNK01001877.1:0-13056 GCA_003990785.1 Endogone sp. FLAS-F59071 | reverse complement strand
TCAATATGTAATTCAAACTTTAATTTAAGTAAAAGTATAGCATATATTGCTTAGATTTAAGTAGGAGTACAGTAGTATATATAACTTAGATTTGAGTTATAGAATTTGAGTCATAAGGGGATTTCTCTAAAACTATCTATAAGGAAGTGTCTGATAATACTAATCTGCATTGAACTTAGGAATCTCTGAGTATATTATAAGGTTTTTAAGATATTAAAAGTACTTTGTTTCTTTGTAAGGTTATTAATTGTGATTTCAGACTCAAAGTCTTAGTACTCTTAATATATGTAGAAGTAGAGTGAGATCTTAAGCTCTCAAAAGGTTTTTGAGTATGCATAGCTTTAGAAGTTATTTCAGAAGGTTGCAAGAATAGTGTAAAATATTAATTTAATAAGTTTGCAACTATCTGTATTATATAAAGCCTCTTGAGGTTTTGGCTTTTTATAGAGAGTTATATAAGGTTGATATATTATATATAAGAGGTTATTAAGAGAATTGAAAATATAAAGAATTGATAAGACTAATAAAACTAATGTTTATTAAATAAAGAATTAAGAGATATTTATATAAAATTAACAAGCTTATTATAGTGTAAGTCTGATAATATAAGTTAACTATAAATCTTTAATATTAATAATATTTATATTATTAATAGTGTTGATAGTATCTACAGTATTGATGGTATCTATAGTGTTGATAATATCTATAGTGTTGATGATATCTACAGTGTTGATAGTATCTATAGTATTGATAGTATCTATAGTGTTGATAGTATCTACAGTGTTGATAGTATCTACAGTGTTAATAGTATTCATAGTGTTAATTTCTTCTTCTATCTCTGATCCAAATATGGAAGTATCAGTTTCTACTTCCAGACAGTTATTGTCTGCTAGGTATTAAATAATTAGAACATTAGGAAAATATTTCTAAACAGTTCATATTTGTAATAACTAATTCATATTTGCACCAGTTTACCTTTGTTCATATCTATATAACTATAATATATATTTGCCCAATAGTATATTGTTTATGTAAAGCTTTAGTTTATATATTATCAGTTTGTATTCATTAATAGATTTACACCTAGGATATATTTAGTTTGTATATATTTTATTTTATTATTCTGAGGTGTTCTATTTATAGCTCTTAGTAAAATAGTTTGTGAACTAGTTAAAGTTTTACTGATTTATTTAAAAGAGTTTTTTTTAAGAAATATAATCCACATACTTGCTAACTAAGTATAAATTAAAAGAATATATATCTAAGTTAGCTGCTAACAGATTTCATACTGAATCTTATTCTTGAAATAAAAGCTATATATAAACTACTCTTATAATAGCATCTACTGATATAATATTAAACTCCCTAAATTATATAGCTATGGCTATATTTGTTTTATAATCTCAGGCAACTATATTAGTTTTTCTACCAAGTGCTTTAGAATGTGTAGGAATATTAGTAATGTTATACTACTTCAAGTATGTAAGATAGTGAATGTTTTTTTCATACTTAATCTTGAACAGTATTTGAACTTAAGCAAAGAGATATTTGTTTATATCTTGCCACTTTTTGAAATTTTTGTCTGTAAGATTATATAAAACAACCTAATCATATCATAGAGTTCTATAAAACTGTCAATTGCAGCAAATTATTTGATGAAATATACCTAGTGATTACTCTATTTGGCAATATAGATCACAGACTCCAATAGATAGAGAAGTGTATATTATAATCTATTTGGAATAAAAAAATTATATTTATTTCTAATATTTACAGTTCATGGATTGAATAAATAGACTAATAGACTTACTATTAGACTTACTAGCAAATTTGAAAGTTTTAAGAGATTTTTTCTATTTATATAATAATGATGTTCTTCTCTAATAAACTCAAGATTATAAAAAAAAGGTTTGAATTAGCAAGTTCAAGATCATCTATATTGAATATTTTTGAGGCCTTGTCAATATAAAATTTAGAAATTATACTATTTAGATATCAGTAATTTTCAGTGATTAGAGGCCTGGTATTTACAGACTTATTATTACCAGTCAATATTTAGTCAAGCTTATCTTTAAGCACTGTTCTACATTCTACAAACTTGATCACTTGAGGAAGAGGGTCTTGCTTGTTTGTTTACTGATATAGTATTTTGACTTCAATGTGATGTTGGTGTTCAGTTATTTCTATATCAGAATTATCCAGTATGCCAAATCTTCTGGTCGACTCCAAAATATACTGAAGCAAATGTAACTTCAGAAAGTTTAAAGAACTTGGCAATATCTCTGTGAACAGTTCTTTCAAGTTATTGAACTAAGATAATAGTACATCTTGATCCATAAGTATTTTTTTAGTCTAAATCAGTATAGAGATATAGAAATACCATTCAACAAAATATATGAGATATTTAGTAACCTCAGATAATAGTAAAAGGTCTCTCATGTATAGGATAAAAATCTATAAAATAGATAAAATATTAATAATATATTTATGAACTTCTTAATCAATTTTTAGAATAATAATAAATATACTCTTATTAATTATTAGTATTCAGCTACTATTATCTGAGATAAATGGGAAATTCCCTTACTGAATTTTCTAAGTCCAGAATATCTTAGAATAAGATGGATGTGAAGATCTAGTTCAAGTATTAATTGATTTGCTATATGTAAACTATAACTTCATCTAATGATTTCTAGAGTTAAATTAATAAGATATTCCCAGATACCTTTTTTAATTTGATAAAGCATATCAGGTGTAATTATAGAGTAAATGTTTATAAAGAGCAGTTTTAATAAAATATTTTAGATGAATTAATTAAATAAAAATAAGATTTATGAATAGAAATGTTCAGAGCAAATTTCATTTCTAACTGTACTTAAATATATATACTTTTTGCTCTTTTAGCCCATATTTCTATAAAAGTCTCTCAGCCTTTTGGTTATTGCCTTTGAAATACTCTTAAATATGCTCACAATTGTATTTTTCATTTCAGTAACTGTTCACAGGTGATATTTCTCATTAAGATAAGAAAATTTGTCCTTAGGAGCTATATATACTGGGCAGGCATAGTTTGTACAAACTAGGCATATCAAACATACTTCTGGATAGTCAGCTATAAATGACATAACTACTGGATAATAATCACAAAGTCTACTATCTGGTCTGCACATAATGATACTACTAAAAATTTATTTATATTTGATAATTAATGATAAATTTTATCAAAGAAAAATAAAATTAAAGTTTGCAAACTGAAAACTCATCTCTTTCCTACTTCAATAAAGCCTTTGAGAACCTATGCTATATATGTATAATATAGAATTGCCTTTGCTTTATGAAAAATCTCCATCTCAGTCTCCTTTGGTGTTCCTTTAAGGACTGGAAAATATACAATCACTGGAAATGTATTTCGGGAATATGTTTGCTAAATATATTTTGGTATGTTGCCAATCAACATATATAGTAGGTATATTTTGGTACATCTGAGTAGATTGCAATATATCTAGTCTATTCTGAGCAATACTGGGACTACAGTTATACTAGTAGGAAGTTTAATCTACAAACTGTAAAAGGAAAGAGTAACTTAATAATAATCTATAGACAATTAATTGTTATTTATAAACTGAAAAGATGAAATATAAATATTATTTATTACCTGAGTCTTCTACCAAAAATCACTCCAATAAATCTCTGAGTATTGATAAGTTCTTGAACTAAAGTATTTCTCTACTTTGAAAACTATATCATTCTCAAAAAAAAGATTTGATATTAATTTTTATATCACAGCAAGAGGATTCTGAAAAAACAACTTCTGTAGCCTAGTCCAAGTCTCAGACTTGTTCATGATAGTGAAAACTTTATTATAAAAGAGCTAAATAAATAGTAGAATATGAGTATTCATTGTAAGCCATACTTGTATATATGAAAAGATTTGAAGCATATGTACTATTTCTTATTTTGCTACTATGTGTAATAGTTCTATCCATCATTTCTCTGAAGTTTATGAATTGGATAGGGCTGTTCACCATTAATATTTGTTCATTTACAAAAGTACTAAGTAGACTATCTGCAGTTATCTAGAATACATTCTTATTTTGAAATAACAGCTCTATAAGCCAAATTTCACCTTTATGCTTTCAGGAGTATAGAGGATTGTTCACATCAGACTTAGGTACCCATTGGAGTTTTTCTATAAACTCACTATATTGTATATGTGCTTTCTTACTATTAAAAACTATACTACCAGTCAGTTTGTAGATAATGTAATCAGTTAGTTCATTATCAGTTATTGATTTGTAGATGATGAAATCAGTTATAGTTGGCTTGCTGTCAATGGTAGTTGGTTTGCTGTCAATGGTAATTGGTTTATAAATGATGTCAGTTATGGTTAGTTTGCTGTTGATGACTAGTCACACATATTTAATCTGAATATCTGAAGTATATAGACTTGATAGTCACTTATATACTAGTGTAGTATGGTTGGCAGGTGGTAATAACTAAGAATCATAGTCTTAGTATCTTATTTTATCAATGTAGATTATTATAAAATTCTCAAAGTTTTGATGAACTGGAATATCCTTGTTCATAGAAGGTTCAGCTTTTCGGCTTTTAGATGAATATCAAGTATAGATATTGTATTTTTTGTAGATATATCAAGCAAGGCTCAAGGTGGATTTGAATCTCTAATTATAGAAGATATAAAAAAGCTTCATATTAATTATAAAGTTCAGAAAACAAATACTATAAGTGAAGATATTGTTTGGCAAAATACTATAATATTTATGTTTTGTTCACCAAATGCAAAAGATTAAATAGAAGTATTCATATGTGTATTCCAAAAAGGCAAGGGTGTAAATATAGTTATTTTATATTCATAAGGTTGAACTGGAAGTTTCTAAAGAATAAAAATAAGATTTGTGAATATTCAAAATGTTGCAAATACCCAAAATAGAGTATGATAGAGTATGATGCCTTGAATTTTGATTGGCTCAATCAAAATCAAATAGTGCATTTGTTTTTATATATCCCTTTATCACATTTATTTATCAAACTTTCTTATTTATTAGACTTTCTCATTTATTAAGCTTTCTTATTCTGCAAAATATTTTCTGCAATATTTTTTTATCTACTAACTTTACCAAACTAGCTGAACTTTCAGCAACAATCTCAGATATAAAAAGGTGTTATTTTTCCTATTGTTTCATAACAAAAAAAAACAAAAAAAATCTAAAAAATAAAAATAAAAAAAAAAAAACTATCTAAAAACAAAATTCCTTACAAGCTTCTCTAGTACTCTAGTACTCCATCAAAAGAATACCAATATCCTAATAGTCAGGACCAGGGCTAGGAAATCTGTGCTGAAGTTTATGAACAAGTCTGTACTAAAGTCTACAAATGAGTCTGTGCTGAAGTCTACAAATGAGTTTATACTAAAGTCTATAAACGAGTTTGCACTGAAATCTATGAATAAAGCCAGACCTTTGAAAAACATATTCAAGACCTAAGATGAAGAAGTCTTTAAAGACTATAGCAGTACCTTGAACAAATCTTAATAATCTTATGAAGGTGTCGAGGACTCTAACAGGTGTAAAACAACTAAATAGTTACAAAAATACAAAATCATCAAAGAAGTTTCTAATGAAGACTATGGTGGCACCTTGAACAAACCTCAACAATCTCATAGAGATGTCAGAGACTTTGATAGGTATAAAACAACTAAATGCTTATGAAACTGTGAAATCTTCGATAAGAATAAGGATAAAGATAGCTAAGACAAAGTCTCTAAGAAAAACTATGATATATTGAACAAATACCTGTTGTAATTATTGGCTTATTATATCTCTCTCCCATCAACGATCGATTGTACATTACTTGATTGTAGCTTAGACAATCTTTGTTTTATATTGACCAATCATATTTTAGCATTAATAAATACATGCATATTGGCTTCATGAGCCAGTGCACTCTTTACTCCAAACACACATTCGAAGATCAAATTTCAACAGGTTATGAGCCCCAAGCCGCTCGAATTGCAGCTCGACAACCTGAGATCTACGCAATCATAGCAATTACAACTGCGATTACAGTAAGTATTTATTTAACATTGTAAACAACGCATCAAACAATGCGATAAACAACGTGACAAATGATACTGCGATAAAGTAATGCGATAAACAATACGTAATGACATAGCATTCAATGACAACAAAATAGACAATCTATATACATTGTCATCAGCAACAAGATTGACAAGATTGTAGTCAAAATCAAAAACAGACAACAGATATCAAACCCTTGATAATGATGAAGGATTGGATGGCAACCATCAGAGCAATATAGGATTTAGCCTCGATTGACAGGAACAGATGGCTACAATGATCAGAAATCAGGAAGATAAATTAGACATGCTGACAACCTTATTAGGCAAATTGATGGCAAAAATCGACAAAACAAACACATTACCCAGCATGCCAACCAATCAGAATGCAGCTACAGAAGGCAATACACCACAAATACAAACACAATCACTATTACCAACAACATCAACAAAGCTTAATGATCTGGTGAAGGAGTACCTGAGATTGATTAACAAATTCAATGGGTCAGGAGGCGCACCCAGATTGTTTGATTACTTTGATACTGTAGAGCAATTTATCATCAGTGCCAATCTATCAGTACAAAAGGAGGAAGTCAACACAGCGATCAGTAAAATTACAGGTAATGTTAGAATGTAGTTACAGAGACACGTAAACACATTAGGAGAATTTGATTCATAGAATGAGCTTAAAGAGGCTATGACACAAAAATACACACCAATGGAACAATTGTTATGAATGTGCGATAAGCTTGCGATGATGAAGCAAAAAGGATCGATTGAAGATTATAATGATGCATTCAACCAGATTATGGTGCAAATCGAAGACATAACTGATACAGAAGCTATACCGCAATATCTCTAGGGTCTAAGCCCCAGGTACCAGGAATTAATACTTGTGCGGGAGAATATACTGACAATGCTGGAGGCTTTACAACTCGCATGCATCAGATTTGACTCGGATAATAAACAAAGATGCAACAAAGCCTACGTGACCGACTGAGGTAGCTACTGAGGTGGCTACCAAGGTGATTACTGAGGCAGCAGTTGCAGCAACTGAGGTGGAAGTGCTGGACAAAGCCAAGGCTATAACAACAATAATGGAAACAATCAAGGAGGTCATCATAATGACAAAGGCGACCAAGGTGGCGATCACGGAGCCCATCGAGGCGGGAATTTTCAGGGACACCCTTGGAAATGTTATGTCTATAAGGGAGAATACAGAATATTTCAATGCAACAAATTCAACAATTGGGTAAAAACAGAAAAAGAAAAGGCTAAACCGAGAGCCGAAGTAAATCTGGCGATTGGTGCCATCATTGATTTAGGTACTATACAACATATATTCAACTAATGGGAGAATTTCGAGATGGTGGCTGAGCATGACGGCTTGGTCACATGTGCAAGAAATGAGAAGCTATGCACGACGCACATTGGGACAATTAAGCTCGACAACAAGCTGAAATTATGGGACATTTTATATGTACTGGAAATCATCAGAAATTTAATATCTGTGCAGGCGTTAACATGTGATGGAAATAACATAACCTTTAAAAGTGACAGATCAGTAATTAAAATCGGTACAGATCACAAGGAAATCAAAATCGGACAAGCCAATGGTGACCTATTTCATTTATCGATATCACCAAAGCTACTAGAAGTAAACATCGCCGATTCTAAGATTAATGACTATACATTATAGCATCACCGGCTAGGCCATCTGGGCCGAAATACTCTGCAATCAATCAACAAATTTGTTACAGGGCTTGGAGATGTATGGCTGTCAACCGGACAAATCGAAATATGCGCTAGGTGTGAACACGCGAAGTTGTACCACAAGCCTTTCGGACACATGAAAAATCGATCGATGGAGCCTATCGGAAGGGTGCACTCAGATCTGTGTGGGCCAATGCCCACACCATCAGTCAACGGAGCGAAATATATATTAACATTCATCGATGACACCACTCGCTATATCACAACATATTTTATTGATAACAAAAGTGATATATTTGATCGATTCCGGGCATTCAAGGCATTCGCTGAAATGCAATCGGGCCAAAAACTGAAGATTCTCTGGTCCAATGGAGGAGGAGAGTATATAAACACCGAGATGCACGAATTTTTAATCAAAAACAGAATTTATCATAAAATGACAATACCGGACATACTGCAACAAAATGGTGTCACTGAACGATATAACCAGATATTGATAGAGTCAATCTGGGCTGTTAAAATCACTGCCGACATATCTGACGAACTTTGGGCTAAATTTGCCACAAGTGCTACATATTTACGCAACCGATTGCTAACATGAGCCAATAAGGAGAGTGCTTCACCATTTGAATTATGGCACAATCACAAACCTAATATCAGTAACTTCCACATTATATGGGCTGACGCATACATGCATATTTACAAAGGAAAAAGGTCGAAACTGGCGCTCTGATCCAAAAAGCTTAAAATGATTGGCTATCATGATGAAAAGAAAGCATATAGGCTCTGGAATCCAACCAATAGGAAGATAGAGATCAGCCGCGACATCACATTTGATGAATCTATTATATTAAAATCCCCAACAATCATCAACCCAGAAGATCAAGAATATGTCATTGAAGCAATTATCAGAGAATGCAAGATTGATGAAAAAAGGCAATATCTGGTAAAATGGCTAGGCTATGATGATGATAATAATAACACCTGGGAGCCAATTGAACAATTGATTGACACTGAAGCTCTACAAATTTGGCAAGATCGCATGCCAGAAGCTAATTTAATTGAATCGACTGATGACCCAATGACCTACAAGGAAGCAATTTCTCTGCCTGATGCAAAGCTTTGGCAGGAAGCAATCAATCAAGAGCTTAAATCACTTAAGAACAATGACACATGGACAATTGTACCTGAGATGCCTGCGGGATGCAAACCAATTGGATGCAGATGGGTATTTAAAAAGAAGCTCAACACTGATAGATCGGTTGCCAGCTACAAAGCAAGATTAGTTACCAAGGGATATTCATAATAGCAAGGAATTGATTATGATGAAACATTTGCTCCCATAGCGAAATTCACATCAATCAGAGCACTTTTATTAATCGGTGTAACCCTAAACTTAGAAATTCACCAAATGGACATAAAAACTGTGTTTCTGAATGGCGATCTTGATAAGGAGATCTACATGATGGTACCTGAAGGAATTGACCAATCGGAGCTGTCACCGAGAGCTGTGTGTAAGCTTAATCGATCATTGTATAGACTAAAGCAATCACCTCGTATGTAGAATCAGAAGATCGACAACTACCTCAACCAATCAAATTTTACAAGACTACAATTGGATCACAGCATTTATCTAAGAAGAAGACAAGATGATCAATCGCTGATAATTATTGCCATATATGTCGACGATCTACTAATTCTGGCTGATTCGATGGAAATGATGAACAAATTCAAAGTGGAACTTAGCAATGTATTTGATATGACAGACTGTGGCGAAATTAAACATTTTTTGGGTATTCGAGTCATGCGCGATCAAAAAACATACACAATCATAATTGATCAAAGTCACTTCGCCAATTAAATCATTACAAGGTTTAACATGATGGATGCCAAGCCAATCAGTACACCCCTTGATCCATCCATTCAACTCAAAGCTGAAGGGGGAAAATCCGCAGACCAAAATCTATTCAGACAAATGATCAGTAGCATAATATACCTGATGATTGGGACAAGACCTGATCTAGCTGCTGCTGTTAGCATCATCAGTCAATTTTCGGCCAATCCAATGCAAGAACATCACTATGCCCTCAAACGATTATTAAGATATATTAAAGGAATAGCCAATTATAAGCTGTGCCTTGGACGCGATCAGGATCTAAGACTGATCAGTTTCAGTGATGCCAACTGGAGAGGAGATATCAATATACAATGATCAACTATGGGCTATATTTTCAACCTATCAGGAGGAGCCATCAGCTGGTCAAGCAAGCGCCAACCAACCATTGCCCTATCAACAACTGAAGCAGAATATATGGCATTAGCACATGCGATGAAAGAAGCCATTTGGCTATGCACCCTATTGGATGAGCTAGGATATTTATCAAATTATGCAACAACCTTATTTGAAGACAACCAATCAGCAATCGCCCTTGCCAAAAATCCAATTAATCATGCTCGATCAAAGCATATTGATATTCAGCACCACTTTATTCAAGAGAAAGTTGAATCAAAGGTAATAGATATCATTTACATGGCAACAGATGAAATGATCACCGATGCATTAACTAAGCCACTTGTGCAACCCAGACTTGAAATGTTGATCACAAAAATGGGCTTATGTAACTAACTTTTTTCAAAAACTTTTATTTTTATCATGTCATTCTTATCACTCAAGTAGTATTTTACATATAGTTATTTGTAGTAAATGTACTTCATGGATGCTATTCATGATGTACAGTTGAACATTTTTTATTTTTATTGAGATATGTCAAGCAGAGGGAGTGTTGTAATTATTAGCTTATTATATCTCTCTTCCATCAATGATCAATTGTACGATACTCAATTGTGGCTTAGACAATCTTTGTTTTGTATTGACCAATCATATTTTGGCATTAATAAATATATACATATTGGCTTCATGAGCCAGTGTACTCTTTACTCCAAATACACATTCGAAGATCAAATTTTAACAATACTAACAATCTCACAGCATTGTCAGAGACTCTAAAAAGTATAAAACAATTAAATATCTATAGCATTGCAAATTGTTAATGAGGATAGAGATAGGCTAAATTCAGCTAAATGCTAAAAATATTAGGAAGTCTCTAATGAAGATAGTGGAAACAATCACCAACAATGGAACAAAGACTCTGGGGATGACAAATGCCAATAATAGTGCTATGAACCCTCTAGAGACAGAGATAAATGCCGAATTAGGTATAATTTGTCTAATAATTGCTCAGACAATGCTTTGTCAGATAGTAACAATAATGCAGAGAGTGAGAGTAATAGCAGTAAGAGTGAAAGCAAGAGTGAGAACAGGGGTAATAGCAATATAAATACATGACAACATAGCTGGCCTGAAAAGAGGAACATATCTAGACCTATAAATATATACTTGAACAAGAGCACTAGGACTACTATTAGTTTAAACAAGAATATGAACATGTCTAAGCTTATAAACAAGAAATCTGATAGCAGCAATTTTATGCCAACTCTTAAGGTTAGTGAGGAAGAAATAAAATTGCTTTTGATAGAAGTTGTAAAGTAAATTTCAAAGAAAGCTAAATTGAAAATAAAAAAATATATGTCATATTATATTACTTATTAATTATATATACAATTTGTTTTTATTAATAATTTACATATATCTAATAATTCTAAACTTATTTTGCATCATTAGTTCAAGTTTACTAGTCAGTAAACTTTGTATGAACTACAAGATTTCTAATGCAAAATGAAGAACTATTATATAAAAGCTTATCAAGTATCTTTTCTTCAAAGATCTGTTCCCTAATTGTAATAATAAAAATAACAGCATTGTTATGAAAATTCTGGAGAATTTTAATTTTTATGAGAATGATGAATATGGTGAGATTTATACTATAGTAATTTGATTTATCATTAATAGTTTCAATAATTTTTTTTCTAGTTCATGAACTCATTCATAATTTATTTATATAGATTATCTATTAAATAACTATATTGTACTCTCACATTTATAAGGTTTTCAAAAAAAAATTTGATCATATATTTGAGAACATTGAGTTCCCTGTAAAAATAGTCCCTTCTGAAGTAGTACACCTTTATCAAGATACTGTTCAGTATTTAAGATAAGATAACAAATTTATATATGATAAGAAATAGTTAGAAAAGTATATAAATCCTTTTACCAGTAACTATATCAAACAATCTCTACATTACTTACTATTCAGCAAGAAACCACAGTTTGTCAGAGTAGTGGAGCCTAGCAAGAATATCAATAATCACACACTTGTAGTTATTACTATATTTGTAAGTATTTTTCTACCAACATTTTTGATATTTTATAAAAACTTGTTCTATGAACTCTTTTTTGATTATATCTTTATCTTTTCTGATTATATATCCAGCTTAAATATGTTATGTAGCCTGAATTTCATCTATGAACTTTTAACAAGAAAAAATATAAGAAAATATATCTCAAATAGGTTGGAATAGTGAACAAGGTCAAAGATCACATTGATCCAGCCCAGATTCAAGACTTAGCTCAGAAGTTTAAATTCAGGAACTCTAGGCAACAATCTGATAACAATGATATTGATAAATTGTCTTTGGAGATTCCTGATATACCCTTGGAGCTGGATTTGATACTGCCTAAAACAATGGAGAGAAGAAATGATAGTAATAATAGGAAGTAATAGAATCATTTAGAATAATTCAGAAAAAATTAGTTCTAGCAATATTGAATAGGAATATATAATAAAACATTAGTATAATAGATAATAAAACAAAATCATTTATACTTATATCTTTTTTATAATCTATTCTAATGTTATTTGTATGACTATTCTATTTGCAAATAGTTAGTTCATAGTCTGTAACTAGCATTCATGCTCATAGATATATTCATTCAGTTTGCTAATTTTAATTTATAGTTTAGAACTAGCATTCATACTTATGGACATTTAGTTTACTAATAATAGTTTATAGTCTATAACTAATATCTATGCTTATATAATAGTTCATATTGCTGTTCGGTTGCTGTTGTACAAACAGGCTAGAACAGGTATAAACAACTCTAGAACACCTATTGAACTAAAACTATTTCCTTAATGAATGTTCTAAGTAATACTATAGTATAGTAGCAGTTATTTATAATATCTAAAAATAATTACTCTTATATAAGCTGTATAAATAGATTTTAAATATCAATAACAAATTTTAACTCTTATGTTATTTAGGTATATACTCTTTATATATTTTAT